>DWQW01005673.1:0-17422 GCA_018249695.1 Heliconius erato demophoon
TAAGTTAATATTTCATCTCCTCGAGTGGGGATCGAACCCACAACCAGTTGGTTTTACAGTCACACTTCTTGCCGCTGCGCCACGACTGGCCTTGTTTACTTTATTGTATAAAATATTGTATAATAGTCCTTCAAAAATATATATTTTTATCAACATTCATATAATCAAGACGTTTCGAATGTCATTCTTTAGCCAGGGTCATACCAGCGCGATTTCTATATAACATTCGCTGGCAAGCTAATGCCTTGGGCGAGCTACACTCGCCCCTCCCAGCCCGGAGACGCTGTCAAGACCATTCCAGGTCAACAGCATTAAAGTCCATTCGAAAAAAAAAAAAAAAAAAAACAAGTAGAAATCGAACCCACAACTGCGCCATAACGGCTTCATTTATTGGTTCTTTAATAAAAAAAATCCAGAATTTATAAAAATAAAATAATTTAAATGAATGTAGAAAATTATAAGTATATAAGTGTTATTGAAAACGCAGTTAAATATGAAAATTATATGCTATATCTGTTTAGATGACATGCAATTATATAAATCTAGGGTAATTATCTTGTTACTTTATTATTTGAAGACTACTTATATATTGTACCTAAAGGCACACGTGTTTAACTTGTATTGGTGGTACTTATAATTGCAAATAAATATTATTTTTATTACATTTTTTTTACAATAATCTGCAATTCTTTTGGGTAATAAATAAAACTTGATTTCAATTTTTACCCGACTGCGTCGAAGCGGAGGAGCCTCCTCCTCCGCTTAATGTTTTAGCGCGTATGTGTGTATGGAAGTCCGTTCGTTGGTTCCCTTAAACCAGTAAAGTGATTTTAATAAATAATTTGGATTTGTCACAATGGCGCGGATGTTACTGGACATATTAATTTAATTTACACAATCGGATTTTTTTGGTTTATAATTCACTTGTATATGTAATTAGTAAGTCTTCAGTTATTTTATTAATTTAATGAATATGTGTTTTGTATATTTACTTTACGTGTTAAAAATAACTTTAATAAGTATTTAAATATATATTTATTATCTCGACTTTTCATCTCATTGAGTCGGGTAAGTTAAAATAACTTTTACTTTGTTCACTCTACCTTTATATTATATAGTATACTTTTTTAAATCTTATTATTAGAATTTATAGGCTTTGGTGTGGCACAGAGTAGTACCATACCTTGTCACGATGAAGGGAGAAAAAAAGTAGATTCACGCGGTACAGAGAGGGAATCTAGTGCTAATACACTCTGTTTTCCATTTTCCGCCAAATTCTGGAGGTATTGCACATTGAGTGGCGGAACTCTGTCAAGCGAAGGCCAATCGTGGCGTACGAGTACAAAGTGTAACTGGTTATCAGTTACAATTTATGAGTTCGATTACCATTCGAGGAAATGAAATATTTAATATATTCATTGCCAACGCCCATAAAACACGACTACAAACAGACATAGCTACAAACCACTAACAAATTTGCAACATATTACCAAAGAACTAACGTAAAAATGAATTAATAATTATTTTTTTATAATCTAAACCCAGCAATCCACGACATTCCTTTGGCCAATCAATCGTTAGCTCGGCTAGTGGTGCCTGCGTCAGTCGACCGTTCGCGTTGTCCGAATTACCCTGCGAAAGTAAGCGGCGGACCGGTCGCGCGAAGGACGCCGGGCGCACACTTTTGTCTAACGTTCGTGTTTAAGTGATGAGATGTAGCGGTTTAAGTTGGATTCATGTAATATTTATTATATAAAAATAAATCAAATCAGCTTCACGCTGTATCCCGCACACAGCGGGGTAGGCAGAGGGAACCTTGTGTTAAGACACTCCGTTCCCCACTTTCTGCCGAATTCTGGAGGCTTTGCGTGTTGAGTGGCAGAACTCAACGCCGCGCTTAACCTCGACACCAGAGCGGAGAAATGGAAATAAAAATATAAATAAATATTTCATCTCCTCGAGTGGGGATCGAACGCACAACCAGTCGATTTTACAGTCACACTTTGTGCCGTTGCGCCACGACTGGCTTCATTACAGTAGATATTTAGTATGACTAATTAAACAAACATGCGAATGTTTGAATGGAAAATGACTTAATTTATTAGCAGCTGTATTTGTACTTCTTTGTATATTGGTTGGGTTTTTGTTATTGGATCATACAAGAATTATTGCGAGAATTTGGTTTTATCTAATCAATAGATACTACCACAGAATATATTTCAATTTTATTTTTAAAAAAGTTAAGAGTAAAAAAACCAAATTAGATTTTGTTTAGGCAAAAATAAGTAAGTTATGTAAGTATGCGTAACTTTTAGTTAAATTAAACATGAAAACTTAAGACCTTTGCTATATGTCTATAAGATATTATATATATTAAATAATAAGTACAATTTTTATTAAATAAAATAGTCTTAATTAATATTTCTATAAAAATAAACTATATTTTATAAAAGTGATAATAAAATAAAATATATTTTTTAGTCTATGCCTCAGACCAACATTAAAAGTGCAGAATGCCGCGGCAAAAACGCATACTGCACCACTCCTACCCACCAAACGTGCGTATATTCCATCTCTTTTTAACTCACCACGTTTTTATATAATTATCCCTTTCTCACATCGAAAGTTTCCATGGCAAAGCATCGATGTTGTTTGTAAATAAGAGCAAAATGACCTCTGCCACATTTTGTTATAAAATAAAAATATCAATTAATGATTATTTTTAAAACATACTTAAGTCTAAGTTTGTTTATATCGTATTCCGTGTATATCAGGGCAGACAGATGGAACCTGGGAACCTAATCTAATATGGAGGATATTTTGTTTGTTGTCATTTCTGTTCCCACTGTTTCTGCTAAATTCTGGAGGCACTGCGTGTTGAGTGGCGGAACTTAACACCGATTATTATAAATATGCTATTAAATATTACTTTAATCTTTATATTAAACTATTTGTAAAAGTTAATTGAACAAGAAAACTATTATTCTTAAATTACTCTAGCTAAAACGACAAAAAATAATGTCAAAAACATTAAGCAAATTGTCAATTATAATCTAAAAATATAATGGCAATACCAAAAAAAATAGTTAATTTAGTGAGTGTTGCTAGATAAAGTTTTTGTTTTATCGATACAGGAAATCCAAATCGAGGGGTGACTCACAACAAACGAAGTATTTACTTTCGAGAACGCAATCTTAGAGAACTATTTTTATTTTCAATACAAAGCAAACAGAAATAAAAATAACGTAATTTATTTTATTTAAGAATTTTATTTTAGAACTGTTGACTCTGTATGCTGTTTATTTTTTCCCTTGGCCCAAAAGCTAAGGAAAGGTCAAAATATGTTTAAATTAGACATATCGTGTAAAGAAAACTTGTTTTGAGCCGATAGTAGGTTTTTGTAAATTGACAAGTAACTAAAAATATATTTTGTTGGAACTTTAAAACTTATGTAATAGATAATAAATGTATGATTAATATAACAATATTTTTAAATCTTGGTAATATGCACTCTACTATATGGATATAGCTTATATGTATTCTATCATTATCAACATGTCATGAAAGGAATAGACATGATGTAGCGACAAAATTTCTATGTTGTTTTATAAGAATACAAAGAATTCAGAGCTCTTGGACGATTTGAGCAAAAGAAAAGGCATAGGTTTGAGCCTCGTTACGTTCAAATTTTCAAATAATTAAAAAAAAAACATAAAACCTTCCTTAATGAGTGCGGAATAGTGCTTTAAAAACCTATTTTATTAAACAAAAAATGGAATTCAAAATTATTTTTCAACCAGATTTCCTTTCCTTCCTAGATGATAAGATTTTACGATTGGTGTTATATCATTATCTTATAATAATTTAGAAAAAATATATATATATATAATTAATAACTTCCATACTCCAATATTCAAGTCCAATCAGTTTATTTATACAAAATCACGTATAACGTTTGTCGGGTGTAGAGTGTCTTTACGAATCCGTGCTGATAGATCACGTTCTGTACGTATCATAATCAAAAAAGTAAATGAATGTTACATACAATATATAAAGAAACATTTACATATGGAGATAAATAACGAAGTGAATAATAATTACATAAGTAAGTGGTTTGTTGTCGATTTAAAATATTATTATTTATTTCCGAAACTTTATGCTAATAATGTATGAAATGAGTTTCGCTGCAGGTGGTATTTGGAAAAAACGGCACGGTTGTGGGTTCGATTTCGACTTTCGTTTCGTTATTTACATTACAAAATTCTATCTCCGCTTTTAGACTAAATTTCTAAGACATTTGATATGTGAAGGTGAGAAAAGCATAAAGATGATATAAAATAATAATCAGCTTCACGCTGTATTCTGCACACAGCAGGGTAGGTAGAGGGAACCTAATGTTGAGACACTCAGTTCCCCACTTTTCGCCGAATCCTGGAGGCATTGCGTGTTGACCGAACTTTGCCTCGCCTCCAGAGCGAAGAAATGGAAATATTCATTTAAATATATATTTCATCTCCTCGAGTGGGGATCGAACCCACAACCAGTCGATTTTACAGTCACACTTAGTGCCCCTGCGCCACGACTGGCCAGTCGATATTATATTACTTTAATCAATTATAAGATTTTATATATACACATTATCTACACTATATCTTCGATATTAATTTAGAAATCAGTTATTATGAAAGAATTTCTGATAAGAAACAAACTATTGCCAATTCCCATTTTCAGAAGAATTACGTTTACAGATTACGATATCAACTATCGAATAATTTACAATACAATTGTTGTAACTATTTATATTTAAAAATAAATATTAGTATTATTAGTATTGAGGCCAGTCGTGGCGCAGGGGCACAAAGTGTGACTGTAAAATCGACTGGTTGTGGGTTCGATCCCCACTCGAGGAAGTGAAATATTTATTTATATTTATATTTTCATTTCTTCGCTCTGGTGTCGAGGCAAAGCGCGGCGTTGCGTTCCGCCACTCAACACGTAATGCCTCCATAACTCGGCGGAAAGTGGGGAACGGAGTGTCTTAACACTACGTTCCCTCTGCCTACCCTGCTGTGTTCGGGATATACCGTGAAGCTGATATAAATATTAGTAATAATGACAGAAATTTAAGAAATTGCGTCACAAATGCTTAGAACCGTCGCGTTTGTCAAGATGACCGTAAGTAAGATTAAGTGCAAATGAAGCAATAACACTTTGAATTCGTTTCTATTTGGCTTTGATGACTTAATCGGAGGTCGTAAGTTCAATTGTATGTGAATGTGTTGGCCATGAAGAGCGTTATTAGAACATATTTTATGTATAGTATTAAACTTTTGAATATAAACTTTATATGCAATATAATAGTATCATATGCAGCTTCACGCTGTAGTAGATGATGGAGATGGAGTCTAGTGTTAAGACACTCCGTTTCCCACGTTCTGCCGGATTCTGGAGAACTCTATTCTATCTCCACGCTTTGCCTCGTCATAAGAGCTAATAATAAATAGAAATATCAAATATTTCATTTCTTCGAGTTAGAATCGAACCCATAACCTGTCACGATTACTGTAACACGCTTGTACCTCTGAGCCACGTCTGGCTTCAGTATTATATTTAAACTGAAAATAAATTAATTCACAACAAAAACTATAATTCGCGAATAAGTTTTAAATTGACAATTCTGCACCTGTTGCGCTTACAGTTCAAGGCGCTGTATTTTAAAGTTTCATTTCACTTTTCGTATAAAAGACAAATAAATAACGCCTGTATATATTAGTATATTTGTATATTATAATATTGTGTGACTATGAATAGGGTAACTTAGGCATAACGAATTCGACTCAAACGCGTTGATGTCTTTTCGTAAGACGTTTCGTTTCTAAGAACAAAACTTTAAGACCGGTATAACAAAATTTATTACAAAGTAATAAATTATATAATAATGGAAGAATAGATTAATGTATTAGGTAATTTCAAATGAGATTATGCTTCCGGCATATATTATTTTAAATTGAAGTAAAATAAACTTATTATATAATGTACTTATTTTTTTATCCAATAATGGTAGGATTTACCACAAAAAAAAATTAAAATTTAAACTTTAAAACAGAAAAACATAAAATAAGTTGATAAAAAAAATACATATACAAAAAAAGGAAGCTTTTACAAATTGCACCTGATGACCGTTTGAAATCCTCTATTCAAACTTCCACACATAAACCAAAACTAATATAACATACCATATAAATAAAACAGAAAAAAAAACTAACCTCTTTAATCAAACGACACAAAACACACAAAAATCCTCAAAATTCAAACCACAATCACAGAAAAAAAATAATAAATACGTTTTCAACGTAAAAGTGAAGCGGCCAGGTCGGCAGTGCGCGCGCGAGTGGCGCCCGGTTACTTGCGCCCGCCCACCGGCCAGTATAACCCGGCCGAATTGAGAAGGCACGCTGCGTCATCGCGCAGGTACTGAACCTTTCCGCGTTTTTATTTGATTTGTAATTGTTTTTTGTATTATAATATTAAGTTTAATTTATTTATTTATTATTATTATTGCAAATATTTAATATATAATAATTTAATTAAATTAAGTTTTACTTTTTAATATCTAAATGTGGTTGCTTTTATTTTAATCGACATAAGACTACAGGTATGCCAACACTTATATATTTTTTTCTTATGTATAAAATATTTTTTATTCTTATATAAGATCTGTATATCTATAAATTTTATCTCCGTTTGTAATCTTGTAATTATTCTAAAACAATAGTGACGGTAAAATCATTTAAGGTTATAAAAAGCCAATTATTTATTTCAATAGCAAGGTCGTACAGTCTCAATGAAACTATTGGATTTTCCGGAAAAAGCCATAAAAAGTAATACTTAGTTATTACGATAAATAATTTGTTTTTTTATTGTTTCCGCTATGAAGTGCATGTTTGAAATTTAGAAATAGTATTCATATATTTTTTTATTAGTCAATCAATCAAAATTGTTAATAATATTTTTTATTGTACATTATCCTCTTTCTTGTTTAAATCGTTCAGTAGTTTTTTTTAATATCCTCGAACATAAATGCAGTATATTATTGTTTTTTTAAATGGGATTTAACTGTTAACTCGACGGTTGTGGGTTCGATCTCTACTCGAAAAAGATTTGATTACAACAGTCAACACATAATGTTTGTAAACTGAGTGTGAACAAACTAGCTTAGATTTTGCTACCCTATTATGAACCACAATGCGTCAAACTTTTTTTAGAAAACGTACATATATTTTTTTTTACGTAGTGGGATTCAACCCGCGCCGCTTGGAACACGTCCAAGTTAAAAACGGACGTTTAGAATATGAAGAACGGAAATGTCTTAATGGAGAACGGAGTGTTAACCTAGGTTCTTAGATTCCCTCTGCCTATTTTGTTATGTGCGGGATACAGCGGGAACCTCCATTCAAGTACTTACTTAATAAAGCTTTAGTACTAGTTTAATAGTTAAATAATATCTATAAGCCTTCATCTACCCTATTAATATGCACAATAAACGTAAAACTGAAACCGGTCTCAAATAAATGTATATATATTTAAATTAAATGATCATATTTTATCTACTAAAAGCGTTGCTTTGAACAAAATTTCTAGTATTTTCCTTAATTTATATTCATTGAAAAATATATATAGGTAAATATGTTAAGATCTTTTATTAATATATTATAGTAAATATCCTATACTATATTGAATGTATGTGGCAATATACAATATATTGTATTGTGGCCAATCGTAGCCCTGTAACAAAAGCGTGCGTTTGTTTACTTGAGTTGTGGATTCGACTCCCACTTTTTCTCACACAAAATTAAATACTTAATATTTTCATTTCCTGGCTCTGGTAATGAGACAGCTTAAATGATATATTTAATTGTTTACATAGTTTTTCCGTTTTTATATATCGTTTTTTTTGCAACTTTAAACTCCCACACAACACATTCCCTCTCTATCCCACATAGTAACTCGTAAAAATTTCCGATACTCACTTTCCACCAAACTTTGAGACTGCATCTTGAGTGGAAAAATAACCTTTGCTTTTTCAGAGCGGCAAAATTAAAAAAGTTCAGCAGGGATCGAACCAACGACTATCTCGATTACAGTTAAAAATCCTTTTACGATGGTCTCTAAATTAATTCTGCTTTTAAAAATATTGCGTGCAAGACGATGGGAATAAACATCAGGAGTGGGCAACGCAATATTTATACTGCAAATTTTTGCAACATTGAATTATTTTGAAATCCACTCCTATCGTATTCATTAAGGAATATCCCAACTACACCATAGCATTAAATAAATAGAAAAATAAATACAAATAGATTTGATAGGAATAGGTACATAGATGGTTTAAAAGCTTTACAATCTCAACAAAAAACAAAGATGCATAAAGTGTCTGGTTACGTTAGAGGTTCAGTAAAATAATTATAAAAAAAACACTTATTTATTAGATTTATTTAAAAATTTTCTACTAATTTTAAAACACTATTAACGATAACTATATTTTCGAGTAAGATTGTGCATCTTACTACGAAAATATAATTATATAATATTAATATTAATAATATTAAATGAAACAACAAATCAAAAATAACCAGTCATGTTTATCCACCATTATTATACTATAGTTATCTGCAAATATATAATAAAAGTAAAGTGAATGTGAATGTTTTAGCACGAACGTGACTTCTCAACTCAGCAGGATTATATGGGGAGAGAGGGCAAAGCGCAGGTAAGCTCAGTTATCGTTACTCGGAACTGCGTCTGATTACGATCCATAGATGTATATTGTATATCGTTGGGGACTTTTTGCCCAAGTCGTCTTTAACTTCAGTCAACAAGAAACAAAACGAAACGTAAGTTTGGGATGCTGTGTTGATCAGTTGTTTTTTTAAATAAATCAGGTTCACGCTGTATCCCGCACACAGCAGGGTAGGCAGAGGGAACCTAGTGTTAGGACACTCCGTTCCCCACTTTCTGCCGAATTCTGGAGGCATTGCGTGTTAAATGGTAGAACTCAACGCGCTTAACTTCGACACCAGATCGAAGAAATGGAAATATAAATTTAAGTAAATATTTTATCTCCTCGAGTGGGGATCGAACCCACAACCAGTCGATTTTACAGTCACACCTCGTGCCGCTGCGCCACGGCTGGCCTCTGTTTTTTTAAATGTAAGCTTTATCTGATTAAGATAAGTACGTGAGAGTAAAGTGTGTAGGAAATTATTAAAGAGTGTTATTTCTTTGGATGGTTACACCATCAACGGAATTGGTAAATAGCATATAACTTAGAAAGATATTACGAATTTTTAATTTTGGACTGAAGATTGTGAATATATTAAGTATTTCAATTCCTCGAGTGGGAATCGAACTCATAACGTGTCGCTTGTACAGTCAATTTTGTGTCCTTGCGCCTCGACTGGCCTCAAAAATCTAAATCTAGCTAATACTATCTAAAAATATTACGAAAATGAAATCTAAAAGGCTGCTAAATAATGCTGCTGTGTAATTTAAGAACATTTTTAACATCATTACAAACCTTTTTGATTTTTCAGATGTTATATATATTGTTGTTCTTGTATTAATTTTCAAATGGTAATAAATTGAAAATAAAGAAGATAAATAAATATAATCGCCAGAATTTTCTAATAACCACTACTAATACATTTATGTATTGAAAACCTATATCTAGGGTTCCTAAAACCCATTCGTCCGTTAAGACGGGCCATGATAGGTTACGCTCTGATTCACTATATATGAGGCCTTTGTCCTCCATCGGATACCTCACTTGCCTTGATAATATAAGACAATTAATATAGTGTTTGTTTATTGTTTTATTGTTTTAGCATACTGGTTGTTTTATATATTTATTAACAGTAGCTAGCTGTTGTGTTTAAATAAATAAAATTTATAAAAGTTTATTTAATATACAAAATTTATACAAAAAAATCGAATACAATGTGAAACTCAAAAAAAATCTTTCGTGATCTTCGTGGAGAGTACGCGTTAGGAAATTCCGAACGTTATCTTTTGAAATAAAGAACCATATTTAGGGGCCAGTCATGGCGCAGGGCATAAGCGTGCGACTGAAAATGTCGACAGTAATGGGTTCGATTCCCACTCAAAAAAATATCAAATATTTCAATAATCAAATTTTGTGTACCTATGTATATATAATAAGATGTTTACGTAGACACTAAGAATATTCCACTGTTCTGAACAAAAAGCCTTTTTATTTTATAAATCAGTGCATAATGTGCCGGTGAGAGATGAATAATTCCTTTAAAGTAAAATAACTAACACAGACTTTGAATTATTTATCGATAGTAGGAAAATGTCGGTTTCCTCATAATGTCATATAACATGTTTCACTTATAAATCTAATTTTATAGGAAATAATATATGTTTTTACTCTTCAAAAATATTAGTAATTAATATTTAGTTTCAATATTAGGTATATTATTAATATTTATGACTAAATTCGGAAAACCGAAAATCGTACGTGAGTAATAGTGATGCGTCTATTATGGTTTACGATTTTTGCAGATTGACACACATCTTATACAGATTGTGACAATAAAATTATATGGTTTTTATATTATTTTTTAGGTTCTCCTTGCATCCCGCAGTTAGTATAGTAGGCAGAGGGAACCCACAAACTCTCTCGTGTGTTCCCCATTCGACGTGACATTGGCGAAGTGATTTTGTGCTCAACTGGCACGCTCGGTACGCCATAATAAAAAGAACAGAACAGAACAGAGGAAACCTACTGTTACCCCTTTGCCCACGCGCCGATTAATATTGGAGGCATACTGTCTTGAGTAGCGGAATCAACGCCGCGCTTTGATCTTGGCAAATGACAAACGACTGACAAGAATGTCAAAGTTATTTCTTTTTGTGTTAACAATTAATCAAATGAGGAACCCATTAATATCAATAGCGAATTTATTTTTGTATTGCATGCTATTTTGTCAATCAAAATTAAATTAAATTAAATCAGCTTCACGCTGTATTCCGCACACAGCAGGGTAGGTAGAGGGAACCTAGTGTTAAGACACTCCGTATCCCACTTTCCGCCCAGTTTTGAAGGCATTGCGTGTTGAGTGGCGGAACTCAACGCCTTGCTTTCCCTCGAATTCAACGGCGAGCCTATGTAATATTGTAAATGCAATAAAAACACCTGCACTGCTAATATTTCACAATATACATCCATATATTGTAAATTTAAAAAGATAGTGTAAAATAGATAAAGCTGCGGTGTAACTTTAATTTTAATAAATTGTATAAATCGTTATAAATAGGAAGGATTCATTTGTATTCTCGAATATTAGATTTTTCCTTAATTCACTAAATTAAATTTTCCTCGTATATAAATATCAACGTTATTATTATTTAAATAATATTTTCCAATTTGTGGTAATTATGAGCTCAAATATTTAAACGTCTAGACAGATTCTGATGGATTTTCCAATGATTTATACATAACTATTATTATACAACCAGTTCTAATATTGATCTATATTTATCAGATATTATCAACCATTTATATTTTAAAGATGTTTAGCTAGGCTTAGAAAATTTATATATATTTTAGATTGTAAACGCGACAGGTTGTGCGTTCGATTCCCACTCGAGAAAATGAAATATTTAATACTTCCATTTGATCTGGTGTCCTGGCAAAGCGCGGCATTGAGTTCCGCCATTCACACGGCATACCGCCAGAATCGGCGGAAAACGGAGTGTATTAACACTAGATTTCTATATTCTCTCTGCCTACCCTGCTGCTATATGGGATTTAACTAAAACACTTAATTTTTGTTAACAAATAGTTCTTAATTTGTAATAAGAATGACAGAAAAATGGAAATAAAACACGCAAGTAATAAGAAAGTATTGCGTCAAGTGGAAAGGTTAAAGGAAGTGGGGCGCGCACTGGACTGAGACAGCACATGTTATAGGATGAACTTCCCCTCTATATATTTCGACCGGTAGCTCTGGATTAACTGACGAAATCAGTTATACTTTTTTGTGTGTCAATAAAAACAATGTTGGACATAAGGTGTGTGTGCTTCATGTAGGGATTCTTTAAGTTTTATCCAAAATTTATACTTTTTTCTTAAATATCCTATACACTTTTTTTTCATGAATTCCGCATGTAACAGAGTACCCAGAGGAAGCCTAGTGTTAAGACACTCTGTTCTCCACTTTCCGCTGTATTCTTTAAGCACTGCGTGTTAATTAAAGTGCGTGGTGTACGGCGCGCTTTTAATTCGACACCAGAGCGAAGAAATGAAAATATTAAATATTTCGTCGTATATTTCGTCGAGTGGAACTCAAACAACAACCTGTCGTGTTTACGCTTGTGCTACTGCGCCACGACTGACCTCATTTTATATAGTTCAGAACTATATTCGAGTCTGTATAGACCAGATATATTCACTTTCAAATAAACCAACTAAATAGCACAGAAATTAAAATATTTCAACAACTTCTACTAGCGCGTTCCAGCAAAAACCTTTTTATATTTATTCATACATACATACGAGTATGTGCCAATATATCTACTAAAATAATCTGCAAAAAACTTGGAAAGATTAGCTGCTTAATAAAAACATTGAGTTTTATTGAATTATTTATTTTCATCTTAACACAATAATATCTTCAGAGTTGTACAAAACAATTAAAAAATAATGACGCATCGCAGTTTCTTTAATTAATTACCGTAGAGTTCGGTGCTCCGTTCTCTCTGGCTACAATAAAAAAAAATACATTTTTCCCACAGCAAGCGTAAAGCTTAAACTAAATCTTAGTAGTTGTGGGTTCGATTCCCATTCGATGGTAAATAGACAAAATGAGACGTTGAGTTCCACCATTCAACACGAATTGCCTCAAGAATTTGGCGGAAAGTGTTCCACACTTTCTAAAAGCGTTCTAATGGAAAACGGAGTGTCTTAACACTAGCTTCCCAGGTCCTTGCTACATGCGGGATACAGCGTAAAACTACAATAAATACTGCACCATTGCCCAGAGAAAACTAACAGTTCAACGGGGTTTAAGTATATCATGTTTCTACTAATCGGAACACGTACGCATCGTCGCGAGTATCCTTTACCTGAGTTGTGAATGAGAGGATGTGGGCTTTTTTGCTGCACCATAAAAAGGAATTCCAATGGCTGTTTATTGTTAGTATTTTAAAGAATTTAGTTTTATATTATATTGTGAACTGGTCCATTGATTCTTATGACTTATTACTCATAGTACTGAATGGATTCGTTTTGTGTTCTTTTTTTTAATATTAGACGTATGCATATTTTAGTTACGCCAAAAAAAAAATGCTATCCTAATACCTATTTTTTATTGAATTTGGTTGCAAAAAATTAAATATATAAAATGTTTAATTTGAATATATTTAAAGATGTCTGTTACTTTTTTCTTATATCGTTCGTCACTGTTCCATCATATGTTTGAAGAGTTAAATATATTATGTAGAATATTTTATCATGTCATATAAAATATTAAATTTGTACTTATTTCTAAAATCTGCTTCACGCTGTATCCCGCATATAGAAACTAGTGTTAGGTCCCGCATATAGTACCGCTGATTTTTTCGTGTTAAGAGGCGGATCTTAACTGGTTTTGTATTGGTGCCAGAGCGAAGAAATGAAAATATTATTAAATAATTCATTCCCACGAGTGGAGATCGAACCCATAACCGTCGCGTTACAGTCACACCTTTGTGGCATTGGTCCACAAAGGCCTATTTCTAATTAAAATAAAAAATCTTTTTAACCAATAAAATGCAAAACCACAAGAGCTAACTGAATTAAATGCTCACATCATAACAAATGTGACTATTTATTAATAAATCAGCTTCACTCTGTATCCCGCACACAGCAGGGTAGGCACAGGGAACCTAGTGTTAAGACACTCCGTTCCCCACTTTCTGCCATATTCTGGAAGCATTGCGTGTTGAGTGGCAGAACTCAACGCCGCGCTTAGCCTCGACAGCAGAGCGAAGAAATGGAAATATAAATTTAAGTAAATATTTCATCTCCTCGAGCAGGGATCGATCCCACAACCAGTCGGTTTTACAGTCACACTTCGTGCCGCTGCGCCACGACTGGCCTCAATATTTATTAATATGTCATACCTATTAGAATAGTTTTCATCGTAATGTAACTGGTGAGTAAGTATATTAAAAAAACCCAGTACCCAGGTTCCCTCTGTCTACCTTGCCATTGCGGGATACAGAGTTAAGTTAAAAAAAGCAAAGTAAAGATATTCTAACCACAGCAGTAAACTACGTACGAAGAGTAAATATTAGCAGAATCGGTAGAGTATGAAAAAACCTAACAATCGTAAGCATATATGTACGAACAGATTCCCAACCGTTTAAAGTCGTTACTTTATAAATAAGCATGACTCATACAAGGATCTTCCATAATATTATATCTTGTCTCTTTCTTTATTATATGAAAATAGATAAGAAGAACAAGGACACACATACAAATAGAATTTGAAGTTATGACTTTTTTGCTAATTTGTCATATCGATTTTTTTGGATATCATTTATCGGTTTTAAGTTATCGGTAAATATTGTTAAGTGAATAATAAGTTACTTAGTGTGTGACGTTGAAGAAATGTGTGATTTTTTTTTGTAATGTGTAGTTTAAAAGCGTTATCGTATTTTTGAAGTAAATATTAATTCAGATTCTCAAAATTTTACTAATATTCTTTAACAAGGCATGGTGTCAGGTTAAATATAAAAAATCTAGTAAAATCAGCTTTACGCTATATCCTGTACACGGTACACAGTGGTAGGCACAGGGAATCTGGTGTTAAGTCACTCCCTTCCCCATTTTCCGCCGAGTAATTTAAAAAAAAATGATAGTTAAAAAAAAAATGTAATACCTACACCAAATTTGTTAGCGATTAATTATGCTACCGTAGTTAAATAAGCAAGCGAATAGATGAATCTAAAAAATATGTATATAGGCACAAAGAAAACTTTAAATGATCCTATTTAGAAAATTTAAATTTTTACACATTTTTAGGATTCCGTAATCAAAGTATAAAACGGGACTCCATTACTATGACTCGGCTGTCCGTCCATCCATCGGTCTGTCAAACCAGGCTACATTTCATGAAGCGTAATAGATTTAGAGTTAAAATTTTCACAGATGATATTATACTTCTTTTGTCGTTATAATATCAAATAGAACAAAATAAATATTAAAAGCTCCCATACAACAAATGTGATTCGACCTCGTGCGTGTTTCCGACTCGCACTTGGCCAGTTTTTTATGCTGCACTCTTTGTCCCACAAAAAGTAAAGTATTTTTATACTCGAATTTAAGACATTGCGCGTTGTATCACAGTATTGAACCGCGCATTTGTCCAGAGCGGGGAACATAATAAATATATTAATTGCCTGCTGTGCGAATTAATACCACAAGTGTACCATAGTTACGAAAGTATGGTCCCTTGAATCATATTACAATTTGAACCATACCTTTTGAATAATATATTTACTTGGATAACCATTAGAAGGTACAATATTAGAGAGGCCAGTCGTGGCACAGGGGCACAAGCATGACTGTAAACGCGACAGGTTATGGGTTCGATTCTCACTCGAGGATGAAATATTTAACATTTCTTCGCTCTGGTGTCGAGACAAAACGCGACGTCGAGTTCCGCCACTCATCGCGCAATACCTCCAGAATTCAGCGGAATGTGATGTGCGAAGTGTCTTAACACTACGCTCCCTCTATCTACCCTGCTACATGCGGGATACAGCGTAAATACGAAAAAAAATATATTCGTGGTTAAAGAATATCGAAAACATGTTTATAGTATAGAGTAGATTTAATGTAAAGCATTTAATTCACATTTAGTGATGACAAATCCGATATTTTTTATTGAGCATGTCATTCACTTGCGGTTTCCTAATTGTGGAAAATGTTAAGTACATTATTTTATGTAGAAATTCTTAAAATTAATGGTATATTTTACTTGACGCATGATGCCACTGGACCTTCTGACCACAGCACTTTATGAGAAATATCATTAACATATAAATAAATAGTTATAGTTTTTATTTTTATTTGAAGCCGTCGTGGCGAAGAGGCACAAGAGGGTGACTGTGACGCGACGGTTGTGGGTTCGATCCCAAATCCAGGAAATGAAATATTTATTTAAATTTATATTTCTATTTTCTTCACTCTTGGTTCGAAGCAAAGATCGGCGTTGAGTTCCGCCACGCAACACACAATGTCTCCAAAATTCAGCGGAAATTGGAGAATGGAGTTTCTTAACACTAGGTTCCCTGCTGTGTGCAGGGTCTGTATCCCACAGCGTGAAGCCGAAGTTTTTATTTCTTAATGTATCTACCTCTAATTCTTAAACATTTTGTAATATTTACTTATTAAAAGCATTATTGTTAAATGTAATTAATGTTAATAGTTGTTATTTCTATTCCAATTCGATAAAATTAAATATTTAATGTATACATTTCTTTGCTCTGGTATCGAGGTAAAGCGCGGCGTTCAGTTTCACCATTTAACACATAAGGCTTCTAGAATTCCGCGGAAAGTCACACATTATGTTATCAGGTTGCCTGACCTACCAGCTATGTACAGCGTAAAGCTAAAAAAAAAACTAAAATAATCTTACGATATATAAATGTTAAGTATTTTTTTTATCAGCTCCACATGTGTTAAGACACTCCGTTTCCCACTTCCTGCCGAATTCTGGAGGCATTGCGTGTTGAGTGGCAGAACTCCACGCTTTGCCTCGAGACCAGAGCGAAGAAATGGAAATATAAATTTAAGTAAATATTTCATCTCCTCGAGTGGGGATCGAACCCACAACCAGTCGGTTTTACAGTCACACTTTGTGCCGCCGCGCCACGACTGGCCTCAAATGTTAATTAATCGATTAATATCTGGCTACAGTCACGTAACTCTGATAAATTGACGAAAGTAACTCTACGCGACATTTGGGAATTCGAATACAGCTAAGCGGAATGCTTATAAATATTACATCACACATTTTTATATGACAAAAAAATTAAAAGGATTAAAAATAAAACAAAAGAAAATCCACTTGCCTTTTAATATCTCGAACAGTGCTTAGTAAATCTGGCATTTACTAAATTAGGCGTCAAGGCGAACGGTGCTTGTATCATCAACCGGTCGCACATTCATATTATGATTCATTATATAATTGAAATTTTTGATGTATCGATTTTTTTTTGTTATATATATATATTTTTGTTATATATATATATATATATATATATATATATATATATATATATATATATATATATATATATATATATATATATATATATATATATATATATATAAAAAATATATATATAT
>DWQW01005674.1:0-17421 GCA_018249695.1 Heliconius erato demophoon
CGCGTCGCCTTGGGGGGACGCCCTATCAGTGCGCTCTCTCGAGGTGCACGTGGCGGATGGAACGTTGCAGCCCTCGTAAGGGCTGGCAGGGGTCGCTGCGAGCAAGCCTTCCATCTTGGACCCCCATCTTAATAATTATTTAAATATAGTATATTAACAATTGTAGTATATTTATTATAATTAAATAATGATATTTTTTAATTACATATTATTAATGTAATATAATTAATGTATTTGTGTTAACAGGTGCTTGAAGCTATATTTTCATATATACATATGTTGAAACAGATTGAACCAACGGAACGAATTTATAAAGAAATAAGGGTAAATTTAAAATTAAAATAATTATGAATAATTCATGTAATATAATAATGTTGTATGCCGTGTGATCCCGGTCTGGAATAGGATCATCCTGGTACTACATCCCAATCTAAATATCGTATGTGGGGTAAGAGGAGTTTTGTTCAGTTTAACCCCCTAAAAACACAAATTTGCGCCTTAACCACTAAAAAAACCCATTTATCGTATCGCCAGTCTTTCAAAACACTCCCCTTACCGCCGCGTCCAGTATCAGTATATTGAGCCTTAATGTTTCGAGTGACTGCCAGTATCGCAATCATCTGGAAAGCAAGGCCTCGAAGAAACTGGGGGTTATTAACAGAGCGGTACTTCACGCCAAAACACCGTGTGGCTCTATATAGGGCCCAGGTTCGGCCTCATATGGTACTCGATATCTTGTACCATATGAGGCTGTTCTCATCTTTGGGCTGGTGCACCCCAGTATCAGCTTGAACCATTTGATCCCATACAACGTAGAGCCATTCGAATCATTGGGGACCCAATGATCTGTGAAAGGCTTGACACTTCGACTTTGCGTAGAGACGTCTCCTCGCTGTGCGTTCTCTATCGCATTTATCATGGGGAGTGTTCTGAAGAACTGTTTGACCTGTTACCTACCGCCGAATTTTCTAATCGTAAAATATCATCCACACCACCTGGATACGTGGCAATCCACTACTGTGCGGTTTCGTAGGAACTTCCTTCCACGCGCATTGGAACTGTGTTGGCCTACCCACGGCAGTGTTTCCAGGTCGATATAGCATGGGTACCTTCAAAAAGCGCGTCTATCTCCGTCGCTATCGCGTCTTAAAGGCCGGCAACGCACCTGTAGCTCCTCTGGTTTTGCACGGCGTCATGGGCGGCGGTAATCACTTACCATCCGCCACCAGGTGACCCGAACGCTCGTTTGCCTTGTCCTTTTCCATAAATAAAATAAAAAAAAATGTTGTTTATTTTTATAATGACACATTCAGAGTTGATGAAAAATAGTAGTAGATCACTACTTTTTACATTCATTGGGAGATTTTTTATAGCTTCTTTTTATTTAGTAGACACGCTAACTTTATAGTTAGTAGTAGCTTCAATGCCCCCGACCGGTGAACCGGTTCACTCCACTGGCGTAGACGAGTTTAAGTCTATTCTGAAGGACTTAAACCCCAAAAAGGCCCCGGGGCCCAACAAAATCCCAAACAAAGTTTTAAAAACCTGTCAGTTTCATTAACAATTTAGGGAAAATTTACGAGAGAAACATTCTCAGTAGATTAAAAGAAATAGTCTAGACAAAATAACTTTTCTTCCATTGAAGAAAAGTTATTTTGTCTGAACCGAGTTATTTTGTCTGGGATCTAAAACCGAACTGTTCATTAACAGTTCGGTTTTAGATCCCAACATTCAACGGGCTCTCTCGTTCAAATCATTCGGGAATACCTGTCGAATCGCACGTTCCGATATAGATTAGAAGTCCCGCAAGGCTCCACACTTTCGCCGTTATTATAAGCGCTTTACATCAGCGTAATCCCGCGTACAGATAAAGTCGAACTTGTGATGTATGCCGATGACACCACTCTTTACACCACAAATCTCTCCGCTTGCATGCTAGCCGAAAGACTGCAATGAGCTGCCAACGCCCTAGGCGATTGATTCAGATAGTAGTGGTTTGAGGTTAACCCTGAAAAAAGCGTAGCCGTCCTCTTTCCTTGTAAGCGTTACGAGATCATCTTGACTATTTACCTACAAGGTAAACCGATCCCCTGGGAATTCCAGATCAAATACCTAAGCGTCGTACTAGACTCGAAACCCTCCCTTGTTAGGAACAAGGCTACATACGTCATGAGCAGTCTGTACCCACCCATTTGCAAGCGGAGTAAAATGCCAAATCGAAACTAGCTGACATTGTACAAAACTTGCATCCGCCCCATTATGACCTATGCTTGTGTCGTGTTCGCACACACCAAGATAGGCCTCCTTCAGAACAAATTCCTCTGAAGGGCATCCGGATGCCCATGGTACGTACGCAACGTGGACCTACACAAAGATTTCGAATTAGAATCGCTCAATGAATTCTGCAAGCGCCTAGCCAAGCACTACTACGAGCGTGCAGATTCCCACTCCAACCTACTCATTATCGAAGCGTGTCGCTCCTCACTTATACTCGCTTCTTGGACGCCCTCGGAGCGTCCTTCTCCGAAGGGCATTTTTGATAACAATCTAATGATTGTCGCAAGCGTATGCTTTTCAATGTTATGCCTGTACGGTTTATGACAGTCTCGAATCGCTTAAAATAATCTTGGAGAAGGATTATTGGTGGCATGGAGGTAAATGGCTAGATACCTTCCCGCGATTAAACTGAGAAGGGCCTTCGGAGCCCAAACCATCTGCCACTATCTCCGATACGATTGCCCCATACCATTCAGAGCATTCCTAATCTGTCTATTAAAATAGTACCGAGCTTTTTTAAGCTCTAATGTAATGATATACTACACTTAACGCAACACTGTCACTTCAAACAATGTTACTCTGATGAAATAACGACGCTAAGAGGTAAGAAGCTTTTTTTTTCTTATGGACTTTATTGCTGTTGACCTGGACTGGTCTTGACAGCGCCATCGGGCTGGGAGGGGTGAGAGTAGCTCGCCCCTGAAGGTAAGAAGCGTAGTTGCACCATTTATAAGTTTACGCGCCCTACCACCTGGGACCACGTGACTTCCGGCAGATCGCTGATTGGTCGCAAACAATAAACGCAAGTAACGCCTATTTCTTAAGGATAACCCACACTAACAATCTTTATATTTAAAAATAAAGAAGGCATAATTGCTATACTATTTTAAAGACAGTACAATACTATTCCTTATTTCATTGAATATGTTAGATACATTGTGCGCTTTATACAGATTAACACTGGTTTTTACAGCATATCACAGAAATTGATATTTTAAAAGATATCAAAGTATAAAAAACGGGAGTAGAACAGAACATACGCTACGTAAATGTTAAAAGTTACGCAAAAATAATTTATTATAACGAACATATTGTAATCTTTTAAAAAATATAAGTAAAACTACACATATATCTTCGTATAGTATTATCATTTTTTTTTACTAAAATATTATTTAAGTATATTAATTAGTTAGGTTAGGCTATTTTTACTAATATTTAGAATTTACTTACATTTACTTATTTTGTTTCTTTATTTAAATTACACAGATATATTATATATTTTTTTCTCTACTTAATATTCTTTTTTGACTTCTTTTGATTATTTAGACTTATATTTTCTTAGTAATCCTATTGAAAACGGATAATATTCATCTTTCAATAACCGCTCCCGCTAAAAGAGACAAAAATAAAGGAAAAGTATCCTATTGCCTTTGTGTTTATTTATATGTTTTTTAGTAAGATATTTTTCAGCAAAAAATTCTAAACCATTGTATGGTGCTCGTGGCCTGTTCTCACTAATGCATCTTAAGAAAAGTATCGTATAGTAGTCGAAGAGTACGCTACAATAGACGCTAATATGAAGTTAGGCTCTCTGAAAATTTGCGCAGTATTTACTCGGGAAGAAAATAATCGAAAGTAAAAAAAAAACGTTAAGTCAAATCTGCGCAATCATCTACACTAACTTTATGGCGACCACGACTCGTCGATCGTACTGTACCTTAGTCTAAAATTATTTTTAGACAACGGCAGACACAAGTTTCCGTTTCGAAGAGGAAGCACAGCTTGCAGACGATGTGGAGTCTCTGGCGAGAAACATGCACTTCTTCCCGCCAAATAAGAAATATAGGGAATAAATTACATTATAAATTCGATCCTAAGGTAAATATATATTTTTTAATTTATTTACTTATTTATATCGGAGAACCAATTGACGCATATATTTATTTATTTATTTATTTTTAAATATTTATTTTACCTATTATTTTTAAGGAACGTCAGTAAGTTAACAAAGTAATATGCACTTAATCTTTTAAAATTTATATATACCTACATTTTTTTTACTTATAGGTAGCATTTGGATTTCTTTATTTATAGAGAGAATAAATTACTAATAATAAATAGTAAATATATGTTTTGTTGCAAGAAAACTTGTGAATTACTGAATAAATTCCTTCCTAAATCTTACTTACTATGCTGTTCCACTAAAATTATTATTGAAATGTTTCACAAATTTTAGTAAATATATTCGTATAATCATAAATATAATGGATAGCAATATTTTTGTTATTTTACGCAGGGTATAACATCACTTCTGGACGGTATGACGGCGGACATGGCCAACGTGATCATAATGTCCGACAAGTACTCGAAGCCGATACAATACGACGCTAAAGAGAAATGGTTCGGCACTGAATACAAAAGAATAGATGCTTATAGCATATTTAATTTTACCTCTTTATCTACCATGATGCAGTGGAATAGCATCACATTATAAGCACGACGGTCGTGGGTTCGATTTCCACTGGGTGAACTGTACATACGCACTCAGCAAAGTTACAAACACCGTCGCCAAAGTAGAAAGTATAGATATTTCCACATATCAATGTTTTTTCGAGTGTGAATCTAACACACAACCTGTGCTTACTATTTATTATATTATGTATATTATGTATTTGTTTTTATTATTAAAGAAAAACCAAAACTGTGGTTACATAGATGGCTGAATGTGGAGCCCTATAGAGAATTTCATTTGCCTGATAAATATATATACATTACAAAAAAAACCACAAGAAAGTGTCCGAAAGCGAGAAGATGATTAAAGGGTTGTCCAAAGATGATTTAATAGCGACGGTAAAAAAATTTAGGTTATATATCAAACAAATCTATAGTAATATAATAAAGTTTGAGTTGATTTGTTTGTTTCTTTAAGCGCTAAGATGTCCGGGACTACTAGTTCTGTCCCGTCCTCAGAAGTACTATAGGCTACATAACATTAAGATTTAATCGTCATCGTATTACTTTAACTGCGTGTGCGTGTGCGTGCGCTGCTGAAATAGTTATATTTTACTACAAAAAAATCTAGAGTGGCAGAACTTAACGCTGAGCTATTCTTCTATATAAGAAATAAAAATATTAAATATTTCATTTCCTCGAGCGAAAAAAGAACTCACAACCTGTCGCTTCTGACCTCTGCTAGTTGTACTTCATTAATAATATTAAAATGATTAAACTCAGTTTTTTTTTTTCATCCAATTTTCCTTTTTTTTTTGTAAGTAAGCTAAATCTGAGTACAATAAATAAAATAAGATTTTTCATCAATGAATACGTCAATATTGTATTGACAATAATATTGTTAGGCTGCGGCTAGCCTTTTCCTGCCATTTAACACAATAAAAGCCGCCAAAATTTTTGTGCAACTTTATTCAATAACATCTGGTTATTGCAGCATAAACATATCTTCATCACAATGTCTAAAACGAAAAGTTTTCGTAAAACTCTTAAATTTAAACCTGAAGTAGCAAGTAAAGTAGTCAATCGGACGAAGCCAATTTTAAGTAAATGCAGTAAAAAGGAGAAAATTGAGGTTCTGTCCAAGCCTATTAAATCTGCTTCTGATAAAAAGCTTTATAAGTAAGTATGAAGATTTTAAAATACCTACATAATTTTTTATAAAGAAAATATAATTATTTTCATATATAACATTAAGTTTTAATCGTAACCTATAAGTACCCGACAATTTTGTTTATTATTTTTTTTTATTTTTACAAATAAAAGGAATAAAATAAGCATTTTAGTACCTTACCAAAACAACAGTATAGTTCCCCTTTAATTATTTGTTTTATTTATTTGTTTGTTTAAACGCGTAAATCTATGGGCCTCCTGGTCCGATTTTTTTTTTGGTTTTGTATGAAAGCTACGTTCTTCAGAAGTGCTATAGGCTATATAACATTATGGTGTAAGTCTTAGCCTTAAATAACAAAATAATAATGAACGCCATCGAATGATTTAAGTCCGCGATACCTTATATCTCATGTAAATAAGCCACTATAAGGCATTTTGTTACAAAAAAATAATTGAAAATTGCAAGGTGATATTTCAACGTTTTTTATTTTATAAAGATATTGAAACTTACAGACGAAAGTTATTCCATCATCAAGGAAACTTTGTGAAAATAGCTAATAGATTAGCTTTTAATTTGATGAAAATATGCTTTATATATAAATATCAAATAATATATTACTCTTTTTACGACCGCAAAACTACTGCGGGGGGCGCCCTTGCCGCCGATTTCGTCCCCGCAAGCAAAATATGTAATGCTTGCACTTTCTCAAAGTAATTGAATGTATAAATTAAACGGCCGCTAGTTTTAAATACATTTGACCATTATGTCATGAATTGAACTGCAAGTTTACTTACTATCTTTTAGAACAATAAGGTTAGAGAATGGTCTAACTGCACTACTCATATCAGATCCAAGTAAGCCATCTATTAGCAATGGGAGTTCTGAATCTGATGACGAAAAACTGGTAAGTTACATTATTGTAATTTTAAATCTTTGATTAAATAGAGTCAAAGTCAGAGTTGTCTTTGCAATATGTAGTAAATTCAAATTCCTTTCATTAAAACTATATCATATAGTTTTGATATTTTTTTAAATATATTTGTTATAGATATGTTATTTACTATTTAACTCCATACAATATATAAAATTGCTTAATATTTTATTATATTAAACTTGTCAAATTGTTTTGATATAATATGTATAATATAAATTATGCAATAGAACATTGATCTACTCTTTCAAAGGCTTCAAAGGCTCTTTTTAACCTTCAACCGGTATTCAGGTAAGGCCAGGTTCACATTATGTCAATGTAGAATTTCTATTAGATTTCGAACATGTACGCATTTTTTTTGAAAGGAAACAAAGTTGCTATCTTTTTCCGTATTGTTTAAAGAAAAAAGGAACTCTTACCTACCCTACTTACCCTGTCTGTCTGTCAATACCCTTTATCTCAGGAACGCTTGAAGATATCGAGTTGAAATTCAAACATTTATAGCCGTTTATATAAAAAGCGCGTATTTCGACACTATAAAGGAAATTAAAACTCATAGGGTACTTCTGGTGGTTAACCAGAGAATTATGAAATTTAGCAGCTAGTATCTGCAGGTACTAGTACATGAAAAAAGTCTAAAAACTATACATGTGTTGTTTGATCCTAAAAAATAATAGCCTAAAATCAAAACTAATACAGTATTTATGGTTAACCTAGAATTACGAAATTTGGCAGCTAGCATCTACGGGTAATGCTGGTTCAGGTTCAAAAATCTGAAACTATACATTTTTGATTAAATCTTAAAAAATAAAAGCCTTAAAAGGAGGCAAAATTTGGTGTTAAAGCCGCTTGTGCAAGTGAGGTATCAGTTGAAAAGGCTCTGGCTAATCTAAGCCTGAACTCCTCAAAATTCTGAATCTCAAAATTGTGATAGTTTTTTATAAAGATAAGCAATCAGAATTAAAATCAGCTTCACGCTGTATCCCGCACACAAGAGGGTAGGCGGTGGGAAGGCTAGTGTTAAGACACTCCATTCTCCATTTTCCGCCGAAATCTGAAAAGAAATCTGAAAAGAATCTGAAAGAGGCATTGCGTGTTGAGTGGCGGAACTGAACGCCAACTCACGCTTTGCCTCGACACCAGAGCGAGGATATGAAAATATAAATTTAAATAAATATTTCATGTCCTCGAACCCCCAACCAACAATAATAGTATCGTTCAAGTTTACAAGATACATGACATACATTGAGGAGAGGCCAATCCGCCCAAATATTTTTTATGTATGTTGTTGTCAATATGCAAAAATCTTAGTATGCACAATAATACTTAATTACGTATTAAGTTTTTACACAGGAAAATCACTAATTTTCTTTTAAAGTTTACCCATCACCTAAAATCGCAAAGTAAATTAATTTTTAACAAAAAAACCGACTTCAAACAACAAACTAAAAAGCAATGATGTTTCGTTCCGGTCGGAACACTGTAACGGAATACAAAATGCGCAACACTAGATGCCTGTACCGGAACAGTTTCGGCTAGACCAACTTAGCTGTTCCGGAACAGGAATGGGTCATAGCAAGTTCCACAACACTAATTCCAACATGTAGAGTTTAAAACTGTTCCGGCCCAAACACTTATTTAATTTCAACGACGCTAACACTCCAAATTGATGTTCCGTATTTCTTTCTGCCGTCATGTTTTTTATTTGTTTCTGAGATTACCCCCGTAATCTTATCCGTTATCTCTTCGAATGAATTTAATTATTTCACATTAATAATATTATTTTTGTTAAAATAATAATTTCGCTATCTAACGATAGCGTTGGTTTGATTTAATTAAAAAATAGTTTCTCAAATTACCTCATTTCGTAAAATTCATATAGTTGATAGGTAATTAGGTATTATAAATAGTAAAGGAGCCCAGTCGTGGCGCGGGGGCCCAAAACTTGACTGTAAAATCGATTGGTGGTGCGTTCGATCCCCACTTGAGGAAATGAAATATTTATTTACAGTTGTATATTCATTTCCTCGCTCTTGTGTCGAGACAACTTTCCGCCACTCAACACACAATGCCTCCAGAACTCGGCGCAAAGTGGAGAATGGAGTGTCTTAACACTAGGTTCCTAGGGTCTTCCTACCCTGCTGTGGACGGGATACAGCGTGAAGCTGATTTAATTTGATTTTAATTTAATAAATAATTAAGTCCGCGGCTCGAACCTCCACCCACCTCCCGCCGCACAGCCCTCGCGGGTCACGGCGGCGGGATATTTTATCAAATATTTATTGTACAACTTCTCATTTTCTGATTGAGCTGAAATTTGGCATGTATCTTTATGACCCATGACAATGCAATTTTTTTTGTCAGCTCAACATGGCTGTCAAATGAAAGGATTTACCTTATAGAATACAACACCTTAAAAAAACTCAAATCCATCATGGTCGCTAGTACAAAGTGGCGGCTTGCGTACATGTTTTGGTTCAACCAATCCAATATGGGTACGAAATGAAAGGGAGACGGATTACATTACAGTTAATACTTTGGTGCTAGTAACCAGAATCTGAATTCAGTAATTAAGTGACATAACTCCATCGAATTTGAGCTCGTATGATTCGTTTTAACGAGTAGTTTGGTGCTAGATGGTCACCAGGGTCCTATGATGGACCTGGAAACTAGTCAGAGGAACTCGATAATAAAAAGACACAACTCCGTCGAGTTTGAGCGACAACTCTGGTGCTAGATGATAACCAGGGTCTGATGATAGATCTGGAAGATGCCCATAAGAACACGGTAACTAAGCGAAATAATACCATCGAATTTGGGCTTGAATGATTAATCTTAACGAGTACTTTGGTACTAGATCGTAACTATCGTAAAAAACTTAAACAGGAAAGTACCCAATAGGTTTTAATTACGCGATGAGTTTCACACAAAATGCAACAAAATCTTTGCATATATACACGTATCTTTTGATTGTATGGACTTAGAAGCTTGTTTTTTTTTATGTTGCAAGACCTAAAAGACCTGTATATTCGGTAATCATTTCAGCCTGATACCTCTAGCCGATCTCTACATAAATGGTCTCGACAAATGGACAACAAAGTAATCCTATAAGGGTTCCTTTTTTAACTTTTGAGGTACGGATCCCTAAATAAGGAACAGCTGGAACCGGAACGAAAATTGGAACATGTTCCTCATTTTTGCCGGAACGTATCGTCACTACTAAAACGTACTTTGATTTTGTTAAACAAAAATAATTAAAAAAGGTTTTATAATTTTGAAGTCGGTGTCAAGCTAATGGTACAACAACATTACTACAATATCGAATTACTAAGCCTGTATCATTTACTTGGCACCGACTACATTAATTTCTCTCTGTCTACAGTACTACACACAACATTAAGCCTGAAACAAAAACCGTTTCGATTAAAAAAAAAATTCATACTTAGAATATATATATTTTGTTTCAGGCAGCGTGTGCTCTTTCTGTTGGAGTCGGCAGTTTCAGCGACCCAGCAGACATACAGGGATTGGCGCACTTTCTAGAACACATGATGTATTTGGGCAGCGAGAAATACCCAAAGGAGAATGAATTAGATTCGTTTGTTCAGGTAAATAGAAAATATTACCGATTTATGCATTAATTGATGCCGTTGTGGCGCAGTGGCATAAGCATGGAACTAAAACGCGATGTTTGTGGGTTCAATTACCACTCGAAAGAATGAAATATTATCCATTGATATTTTTTTTCTGGTTAAAGCGCGGCGTTAAACTTCGCGACAGAACACGTAGTGACTCGAAAAATTTTTTGGAAAGTGACGAGTGGAGTATCTCATTATAAATTCCCTCTTTATGTTGAAAAAAAAATAATAATATTACAATCTTTACAAATACAACAAAGTTTTCTTTTTAATATCTATTAAAAATGAAACAAATCAAATATCTTATTATATTAAATGTACAGTAGAAACTCGATTAACCGGACTAATTGTTGTTGGTAGGCGTTCGGATAATCGAAATCCGGATAATCCAAAGTATGGAAAATCGGGTAATCGGGTATTTAGAATATGTAAGTATGCACATACGTTGTGATATAAATTTAATTAAAACAACTAATACATAAAGTGAAAATCAATGTTTATTAAGATATCTTAAGATGTACGACTATGGGACGCGGCGCGGACGGGATGATGCCATATTCGTTCGTATTACACGTTCATGCTTGCATTGATACGACTTGTAGGTACATTTAATACAGTTGGTCTGTAGTCCGGATAATCGCGAATCCGTATAACTGAGGGCCGGATAATAGAGTTTCTACTGTATATACATAATATATACATTTAATATAATAAGATATTTGATTTGTATAATTTTTCATATACATAATGTAGGTACACGCAGTAATCTTCTATGTTTTAGTTGTAATTTTTCATATTGAACATTAAACATTGACTTTAATTATACTAAAAAATATGTATTTGCTATGATAAGTTATTAAACTGTTTTGTAATATAAATAACAGACTACTTAGTTTCTTTCTTTTAACACTCGTTTTAAATAGACAGAAGGCGGTTACGCCAATGCTTTGACTGACTACGAGGAAACAAACTTTTACTTCGAGATACAGGAGAAACATCTCCCAGAAGCTATGGATATATTCAGTCAGTTGTTCATCAGCCCACTCATGAAGAAGGAGGCTATGCAACGCGAAAGAGAAGCTTTACAATCCGGTAATAACAATGATTTATATAGAAAAATATAAAAATAAATAAATAAATCAGCTTCACGCTGTATCCCGGACACAGCAGGGTAGGCAGAGGGAACCTAACATTAAGACACTCCGTTCCCCACTTTGTTCTGGAGGCATTGCGTGTTGAGTGGCAGAACTCAACGCCACGCTTTGCCTTGACACCAGAGCGAAAGCAGTAGCAGAGCCGAATTTAAGTAAATATTTCATCTCCTCGAGTAGGGTTCAAAGCCACAACGGTCAGTTTTACAGTCACACTTTGCGCCGCTGCGTCACGACTGGTCTCAGAAAAAGATAATATATTTTATTTTATATTTCTAAAAGGTATACAAGTGCTTGCTTGCTAAAAACTTGATGAACCTGGCTGGTGTCTTTTTTTAATATTTTTTTGTCTCGAAAATATTAGACAACTAAATAATGTTTAATTCATCACGTAAATAACACAATTAAATAATATTTCTACTTATTATGTCATGTTGCTTCTTATAATGGTAACTTATCTAACAAATATATACACACAACAAAAAATCTGTTTTCATTTCCTAGCTCTAGTAACAAGACAAAGGGCGGCGTAGAGTTTCGGCAATCAATACGCAATGTTTCTAAAATTCGGCGGAAAGTGATAAATGGAATGTTTTAACAACAGAAACATAGGTTATATAATATGTATTAATAGGTTATAATAAATACGTGAAGTTGAAAAGAAAAATTAATACACAACATTTCTATTATAGAATTCTCATTGGCCGCTCCGCGCGATGCAAATCGTATAAGCCAGCTCATCGCATCCCTTTTCCCGGACGGACACCCAGCTAGAATTTTTTCTTGGGGCAATCTACGTAGTTTACGCGACGATATACACGATGATGAGAAATTGCATAAAGCTGTGCATGAGTTTAGGAAACGCCATTATAGCGCTCATAGAATGACTGTGGCTGTACAGGTTGGTTGAGTGAGTTTGAAATGAATAGTAATGTTAGGTTGGTTAGGAATTTTTGTGTATGTACGTATTGGTTCCTAGAAGTAAATCAAATCAAATCAAATCCTAGAAGTACATTCGTAAAAAATGAAAGATTTTTGTGAAAGTTTACTATTAAGAATAAATTCATAGATATTAACAATAAATGGTAAACAATTGCCGAAAATGCAATTGAAAATCGAATATAAAAATACAATTGATGTAACAATAAATTATATTTTAATATACCACAACATGATCGACGAATCAACGATTGTGTATGGGTAAAAGATCTATTTCATCCCTATGCAGTACCGATTTTCAGTGTTTCGAAAAATACTTGATTTTTTGGAAAAATCACAAATTCGGATTCTTAAAGGAAATTGACAAATACAGCCCGACTGTTGAGTCGGCGCTCGTGATTCTTTTTCTCAATATAGCTCAATACTAAATCTTTTGTATAATATAATATTTCAAAACTTCGCCTTACAAATCTTGCAAATAACATGGAAACAAAAATCGTTTTTAAATAACTTAAATTATATTCCTAGGGCTACTAGACAATATTTGTACTCAATAAACGTTGTCTGATTAAAAAATAGTTAAAACACTTGTGTAAATATGTGAAATAAATCGATTTAAAATAATTCAATTCTCGTAATATTATATAAAAAATATTTTTTTTACTGTTTCATAATTTCAGTACATTTTTTGATATTTTGTCATTGACCTGCGCCTATGAAACTTTCAAAGATTATTCTATACTATTATAAAACTAATAGTTTTTAAAATTACTTCTGGAAAAAAATCACCACTATTTTTTTTCGGTATAGCCCCTGAAAGTTTTTGATAAAATTTAGTTTTATTTAAAAATGAATTTTGGTTTCTATTTTATTTCCAAGATTTATAAGCTGATAATTTTGAAATATTACATTATACAAAAGTCCTACTACTGAGATATATATACAAATAAAATCACGATCGCAAACTCAAGAGTAAGGATATTCTCAAAGTAATATCTTAGAATATTTAAAATACATAAATTCAGCTTTACGCTGTATCCCGCACACAGCAGGGTAGGCAGAGGGAACCCAGTATTAAGACACTCCGTTCCCCACTTTCTGCCGAATTCTAGAGGCATTGCGTGTTGAGTGGCAGAACTCAACGCCGCGCTTAACGTCGATACCTGAGCAATGAAACGAAAATATAAATTTAAGTATTTCGTCTCTTCGAGTGGGGATCGAACCTACAACCAGTCGTTTTAACAGTCACACCTCGTGCCGCTGCGCCTCAAATACTTCAAGTGTTAAAATCTTTTGATTCTTTTCTTTCTAATGATTCGTTTGTTTAATGTTTTTTTATATCTACGCATATTTTTTCGAGGTTAATAAAAATTACTAATTATAAGTCTGTTAAAAGTTTTACATAATTTACAGGCCAGTATGGATCTTGCAGATCTAGAGAAATATGTATCATGTACGTTCGGACAAATACCCACGAATAAGTTGCCAGCTGATGATTTCAGTAAATTCTCTTTCAAACCAAAAATGGTTACACCGCAATTCAAAAACATTTATTACGTGAAACCCGTTAGCGATACTACTGAGGTAAATTAAAAATTGTGTTTTATCCTACACCAATGTATTATAGTGTGTGTGTGTTATATATATATATATATGACTGAGATATGAGCTTAAAATAATAAACGAAACGCGCACGAATTTCTGTGGTATTTTCGTGTAAAATGCAAGAAATATATTAAAAAATGTTTACACATACATTACAGTATAAAAAATTACAGTACGGTCGACAAAACGTGCCTGAAGTAAGGTTTTGAAGAAGAACAAGGTAAGAATTTGTAGTAACAAAAACTCCGAAAACTTAAGTCTGCGCCACGACTTGTTGGCCGTATTGTAAATGATGATATTTTCTATTTAAGATTATAGATATATGTTTACACTGGAATTAAAAACATATTTTTGGAAACGGTTAAATATTTTAAGCTCATACCTCAATCAAGATACCTCAACTGTTTAGACGTAGGATTTTTTTTTTGCATTTCACCATGTTTATTCATACTTGTATTTCGTGTGACGCAATTACGCATAGATACCAATACCGTAAATACATACTACAACAAAAAAAATCCTTTGTACGCCAATACCTGAGACTCGATTTCGGAATAAGACGTATTCGGCGGTTTCACTTTGAAAGGTTTATGTGTGCGTGCGTTCTTGACAAATGGCGTTTTATTTTACAGCAATAATTTTATTATTTATTTTGCTTGAAAAAAAAACACTATCATTTTTGGTAAAAAAAACAATTGTATTAGACTTTTAAAGAGGAATTAAAAATGTGGTTCCATTTAAAAGTGGTGCAGATAAAGACACTCTGTATACATTTTATAAAAAATACGTGATATTAATTTATTTTTCTTCTAGCTGCATTTAACATGGTGCTTGAGATCATTGATTTCCGAATACGAATCGAAGCCGCACCGATACGTGTCGTTTCTACTGGGGCAAGAGGGACGCGGTAGTCTCATCTCTTATTTAAGGAAAAAGTAAGTCAAAATCAGCTACACGCAGTATACCGCACACAGTTTGATAGGCAGAAGGAATCTAGTGTTAATATAAGAGGGAACGGAGGTTCCCCACGTTCCTCCGAATTCTGGAGGCATTGCGCGTCAAGTGGCGGAACTCAATGCCATAAATAAGTTAAAATATATGTATATTTATATTTTCGGGTACATCATATACACTTGTACTCAATAAACATTGTTATATACTTGTAACATTAATTGTTAAAATTATCTAGGGATTTTTTTTTATGGAAAAGGACAAGGCAAACGAGCGTTCGGGTCACATGATGGTAAGTGATTACCGCTGCCCACGGCCCCATGCAACACCAGAGGAGCTACAGGTGCATTACCGGCCTTTAAGGTGGAGATAGACGCGCTTTTTGAAGGTACCCATGTCATATCGACCTGGAAACAGTGCCGCGGGTAGACGATTCTACAGTTCCGTGGCGCGTGGAAGGAAGTTCCTACGAAACCGCACAGTTGTGGATTGCCACGTATCCAGGTGGTGTGGATTATATTTTTACTTGTGACGTACTATGCGGTTAGAAAATTCGGCAGCAGGTAACAGGTCAAACAGTTCTTCAGAACACTCCTTTTTGAGATTTTCACCACCGGTACCCGTACCACCGGTTAGTAACCAGTGCCTCAGCCCAGATCTGATATGCCTCGCGTTTGCTAGAGGCAGCAAGCTTGCAAGACGTATCAAACCAAGACTGTGACTTGCCACCGATTGGCACTACAGTGCTAGGAATATAAAGTTCCATGCCCTGTAGAACCACGTCGACAAGAGCAGCAGCACAGGTACTAGGATCATCAGAAGAGAAGCAAATCGGCCCCCAGGTATGAGTAAAATGTACGCATCCCATCCCAATCTGCTGACTTGTAGTGCCAAACGCGACGAGTTGCGGGTGATCTGCAGCTGCCGCGCTTAATGAGCACGACACTCCGTACCAGGCAGTGGTCAGAAGTCCCCAAAGGGGCATCGACGACAACCTGGTACTGTTCCGAATGTGAAGTCAATAGAAGGTCCAATAAAGAGGCATTGTGGTTGTCCACGTCCGGGAGTCGCGTAGGCGACTCGCCCAATTGGGACAATCCATTCGCCATAGCAAGGTCAAATGCGGCCCTCCCGCGTGGTCGGTGGTGCGTGATCAAAGCCAACTGGCATGGCAAAAATGCGTATTTCGACACTATAAAGGGATTCAAAATTAATAGGGTACTTCTTGTTAAACTAGGGTTATTAAATTTGGCAGCTAGCATCTACAGGTTTTTTAATTAGGAAAAACATCTGAAAACTATACATTTGTGGTTAGATCCTATAAATATATATAGTAATCTTAAAAGGGCAACATTTGGTGGTAAAGCCGCTACTTCAAGTGAGGTATCAGATGAAAAGGCTCTCGCCAAGATGAGCCTGAATTTTAGACAAAAGCTCGAGACCTCAAATTTTTTGCACGGAACACTCAATGGGCGAGCTCGACTCGTGCTTGTCAGGTTTTTTTATAGTGCTGCATATATTATTTGTTGTTAATTGTTTCTTTTATAAGTGTAAACACACTCCGTTCCGAATCGAACCCACAACCATCGCATTTATCAATTAATATATTATAATTAATATATCAATGATAATATTTTTTTATTTATCGCAGAGTATGGGCGCTTGATATCTACACGCGTAATTCAGAAAGTGACATAGAATTCACATCTATATACAGCCTGTTCTCAGTACAAGTTAATCTTACTAAAAACGGACTTGATCATATCGACGAGGTAGGTATTCAAGAAATAATTATAAAAAAATTAAAATTATAATCAGCTACGCTGTATCCCGCACACAGCAGGGCAGGCAGAGGAAATCTAGTGTCTTAACACACCGTTCCCTACTTTCGCCGAATTCTGGAAGCATTGCGTGTTGAGTGGCGGAACCCAACGCCGCGCTTTGTATCGACACCAGCGTGAAAGAATGAAAATATACAAATATACAGTCGATTTTGGAGTACACTTTGCGCTCTTGCGCCACGACTGGCCTCATATGATTATAAAGATTTCTATATGTTTTTTGTAAGCAGGGGGAAACTAGTATTAAGACATTCCGTTCCTCACTTTTCGTCTTGTTCTTGAGACATAGTTACCAAGCGAAGAATGTAAATAATGTTAATTATTCAAATATAATATTTAAACAATTGTAATATATTTATTGTAAGTAAATAATATTTTTTAATTATTATTAATGTAATGTTTTTTTGTGTTAACAGGTGCTTGAAGCTATATTTTCGTATATACAAATGTTAAAAAAGATTGGCCC
>DWQW01005675.1:0-17419 GCA_018249695.1 Heliconius erato demophoon
ACTAATATTTTCATTTCTATTTAAGAGTGTATTCTTGTACAAGGGGCACATCACAATAGCTAAAATGAAGACGGTTTTTGAAGCAATGGGCTCTTGAATTATATTCAGACCTCTTCACAGAACAGCTTCTAAGTGAGCAACGCAAAAATCAAATTAAAATGTTTGCTTTTCATGAATTTATTACGTACATCTATAAGCATAAATATCATCTTCACGCTATATCCCGCACATAGAAGGGGAGGTAGAGGGAACCTAGCGTTAAGACACTCCGTTCTCCAATTTCAGCCAATTTTTTCATTTTGAGTTGAACGCTGGGCTTTTGCCTTGGTGCCAGAGCGAACAAATGAAAATATTAATAGATAATAATTAATTTACTCGAGTGGGAACCCACAACCGTCGCGTTACATTCACACTCTTGTGCCCCTGCGCCGCTGCGGGCTATAAACATAAAGAAAAAGTAAATATCGCGTATTCTCATAAAAATATTTACATAACAAGTTTTCCCACACGAGTGACTTAATAAGGAACGATATATTCGGTTCGCTATTTTCCCTTCTATATAAGTGTGGCTACCGATGCTTACACATTTCACTACACTTAATGTGAGAAACAAAGATCAAAATATTGATGATCCGATTTGTTGTCGCAATACTATCATGTATGTATAGACTCATTGAATCCACCTTATATTATGATATGTTTAATATATAGAGATATTTTAAATTTTGATAGAGTAAGTACCGAGATATGTGCTGTTTGTCAACACCCAAAATATTTTCAGGGGGTCAACCATATCCGCGCGTGCAGCAAGCACCCGGTGGCGCTTCACCGCATGGCGCTCTGGATGTCAACAGCTACCGCACAAACCACTCGCATACCACTTCAAAATATTTATATGAAGCCACACCACTCCACTTTATTTCATTTTAACTAGCAACAAAATTATCGAAGTGCCTCACATCAAGATGCCGCGGAAAGAACGAAGTCGCGCGGAGCGAGCGACCGTCGAGCGAGCTGGGGCCAACTGCCGCTGCCGCGTCGCCGAGCCCGCCCCTACAACCCCGCCTTGCCACCGTTGTGGCAAACGAGCAACATTTTCAAACACAAAAACACGTCCTAATAACCAATTAATGTTTCTGAATAATTTAGAGCACAGCTTACAGAGAAATGAAATATACAAAAAAGAAAGTTGAACCTTAAAAATATATTTTTTACATCTCACTGGTACCGCTTTGTCTCGTTATACCCATTCTATTCATTATTCGTTTAAAAATCGGTTGGATATTATTCTTTGTTCGCTTTCATGCTTTTATAATATTAGATATACTTTGTTAAAATAATTATTAATTTCGAAAGTTATTAATTAGTTAGAATCAACGTATTATGCATATAGATAGTAAATATAGATTATTAAAACTAAGTAATGTTTTTATTATTATGTATTTTTTAATATTATTAATTTCAATAGTTGCAAAGTATATTTTATTATAAAACCAAAAAAAAGTATGGATTCACTCGATTGAAAGTAAAGCATAGGACAAAAGCTATTAATAATAAAAAAAAAAACTTCTAGTTTGTTTTCATAATAAGAAAAATCAAATACTACTTTCTCGCATGGAAAAAAGCTCATTGCGCCCAGACATTTTCTATAATAATATTTGCCGTATCATAATTACAAAGTTGTGTGAGAGCTAATAACATTTATTTTATTATAAGTAGGTACAGCAAGTAGCATGGTTCTGAATGTAAACTGCATTACTTAAATAAGATGTTTATTTATTATATCAGTTATTTATAATTAAATTTAAAGTTGGGTAACAAAAAACAATTAATAAAACAACATGTAAGATAATGAAGCTGTCCTGGCGCAGGGACACAAGAGTGTGAGTGTAACACGACGGTTGTGGGTCGATTCCCACTCGGAGAAATGAATCATAACTTATTAATATTTAAAAATCTGCGCTCTATCACCAAGACAACAGCCCGCCCCTATTAATTTTGTACCTATATAAATAATAATGTAATTAATATATATGATAGAAAAATAAGAATAAAAAAGGATACGGAACACGTGTTTAGTATTAAAATTTCTTAAAAAATAACTTAATAACAGTCTTTTATTAAAGATATTGTTTAAAAATTTTTTAATTATTCAAAAATATTCTGAAATCATTCATCGACTACATTATAGCATATTTCATAAAAATGAAATGTTGACATTTTTATATGTATAAACAATTCAAGTCAACTTTTGATTTTACGTCGGCAGTACTTTTCACGTTTTAAATAATTCAAACAATTTTGTCCGCTTATTTGTCATATGTTGTACGTTTCGTTTCACAGTATTTTAAATTATTCGTAGTTTTTTCACAGCAATATTGAACCTTTTTATATAAAATCGAATAGTGCAAAGCGCCGCTTGTACGAAATAGCTCTCCAGTCTAAAGTATTAATAGGATTTCGATAAAATGAATGCGATCAGGTGTATAATTATTTTCTTTCATAGAAATAAATGAAGCTTACATTCAATACAAAATATTCTTGGCAGTTTTATTTTTATCTATTACATAGACAAAATAGGAACCTACGCAGAATTGGGAAAGTTGTTCAATTAATTTTGTTTGAGTAAAAATTAATGATTCGGGAGGTGCTATCAGCGTAATTAATTTACACCTCCCGATCCCTAGTCCTACCGATCAAGTCGAAGCGAAAGGGCGCTTAATCGAAGCTGATAAGATTACTATTAATCACGAAATGAGTTTCCTTAACTGTTCCCATTAAATGTGAATGGGTTCCCGATGTCAATAGGTAGGTACACTTAAAGGGTAATTAAAGTATTTGTGATAAAAAGAAATAAACCATGTTATAAAAGTATTTTATAAACTTATTTGTTGCCCTCTGTATCAATCATATATTTCTTAGACGTCCTACAATATAAATTCCACCCAACATCTGAGATGCTCCTGGCATACAAATAGTTTTATAATTAACAAAAAAATGCACGCACTTTCTCGATCTAGATCGATACTGTTCATTCGGTCTGAGTAAATATTTACTCTCCAAATAGTTTCCGCAATGGTACAAACGAATATTTATACCTCAATAACTCGTATGTAGCTCAGTGCACCTTCATTTATTTTGAAAACAAAGGTAAAATATTTTCGACAACTTTTTCCAATGATCAAACAAGTCACGATTGTGTGCACGTGTATTTACATGGTGATGTATGAACATAAATATGATAGGTATATAGGTATATAGGAGAGGAGCCCAGAGCGTCGCCCCGCCGGCTACAATCATGTTCGCCATTGCTCTTCTGCAACTGATAAGCAAGTGTTCCCTGCGCTATTCTAGTAACAACCTCGTCTTCAACTACTATATTACTTGAGTAAACGATCAAAGTGATTAATCAATCGAACACAAATACGAGTATACTGACTTGCTACAATCTCTTTTGTTATGTATATAATTTTGAACACAATTTATTGTTTAAAGAGATATGTGTAGAATGTTTGATTTTTTATATTTATTATAAAATTGGAATTCAATATTGTTGCCGATTTGTAAATTATTTAAGAATATTATATAAATTGTAAAAAAATACAATATTGTTGCCATCATGTCTCTTTCTCTCGATTTGAGAAGCTCTGTAGCTATTTCGTCCACCCCTGAAACTTTATTGGTGCTAAGTTAGTAAAGTGCGTGTTATTTAGAAAAAAATCTTTAAATTGTCAATATCTCGAAAACGATTAAGCTTTTGACTATGGCATATGTCACCCTATATATTTACTCTCACATTGGCATAATTTTAAATTGTATTAAAATGAGTAATTCAATAGAAAAACAAGTCGTAAAATCACATATAAATGAAAGTATGACAAAACGAAAATATGTTCTTAAGGCAACAAATAAATCTCCGCGAAGTTTTTAAACTTTCGCGCTGCAAATCTTTTCTGATTCTCTCCAAATGCCCTTTACATTACAAAATAATCATTTTGGAGCTACAAAGGCGAAGTTCGGTAAAACTTCAAGATTCGAAGAAAGATGCTAGATGAAAAATGTTGTTCTTATGAAACAATGATCTCTTATTTTTATCGTTGTCGTCTTGTTGTTTTAATTTTAAATTTAATATTATTCCTATTTTTATATGTTTAACTTTTATTATAGATAGTTTCAACTGTTAAAAAAATCTGTAACATGGATGATAGTCGAAAACAATGATATCAAATTCAATTTGGACGAAGTCGAATTATAGACGAAGTGCGTAAAATAATTCACTTTTGGAAATTAAGTTAAAAAAATACATATTAAAAACAAAAAACAAAATTAAGTTCTGAAACAAAATGAACAATAAATGTACTCGTATGTATAAATAATGTATATTTGCTGAGGAAATGTCATATATACGTATAAAAACTATTTTATTTTCTATGGCTAAGTAAATTTATCGCCAAATTTATTCTTTGCGCTATTATGTGACAACTCGACGAGTTAGAAGTATTTTATTGCAAAATCTGTTTTTATATGTAATATTTTGTAAATGTTTTAAGCAGGACTTGGCTTAGTCGTGACGCAGGGGCACAAAGTGTGACTGTACAAATGACAGGATCAATTCCCACTCGACGAAATGAAATATTTAATATTTTCATATCTTCGCTCCGATATCAAAAATGTAATGCCTTCAGAATTTGGCTAAAACTGGAAAAAAGAATGTCTTAACACTAGGTTCCCTCTGCCTACCCTATTGTGTGCGGAATACAGCGTAAAGCTGATTTTTATTTATTTCGTTTTATGCAAGGTCAGTTGACCTTGCTATATATTTAGTTAAATATATATGTAATTTCCAAGTATCTTGGAAGAAATGTATAATAAATCACACCCGCTTCCTTTCATATATAAATTAAGTTAAGTCTAAGCTTTCTTCGATATATCAATTTTACAACGGTAATATACAAAATAAATTCATATATTTACATATAACCAAATCAATACACGTCCACATAATCATAAGCTTAAGTTGTCTCAATGATGATATATAGTCAATTAATGATCGAACATCGACGATATTATTACCAAATTAAATTTATGATCCGCCTAATTAGACAGCTATAATTTTATGAAATTTATGATAAGCTATTGACAATATTTTAATATAAATAACAACATAAGAAACCAGCTACCTAGTAGTTCTATAATTACAGCGAATTATAGTCGTTTATTTATTTCAGGATATAGAAATACACAATTTATTTCTTAATAATTAACAGTCAATCAAAAATATATTTGTAATTAGTCCACATCGATTTATTTTTACAGAATATACAAAGCCAACCTGTTGGTATTTTATTTTTTATATCAACTTTACGTAAATTTGAAACAACTAGGTTGGGCGACGGCACAAAAAGATGCAGTTCGTTTCGAGAAATCGTTTATAAAAATAAACCTAATAAACTAAACCTAACCTGAATTACAATGGATAGTCCAGTAGAAATCAGTATATAGAAATCAGTATCAGTAAAAATCTAATAATATAATACACACAGCTGCACGCTGTATCCCGCAAATATAGCAGAATAGGCATAGGGAGCTTAATGTTAAAACACTCCGCTCCTCACTTTCTGCCGAAATCCATCCATACGTTGCGTGAATGGTGGATGTGGACACCAGAGCGAAGAAAATACAAAATATTTCATTTCCTCGAGTGGGAATCGAACCCACAACCTAAAGCGTTTACAGTTACACGTTTGTGCCCCTGCGCTACGACTGGCTTCAATATAGTATCCTCGATATTTTATTATTAGAAAGTTACAATAAAAAAGTTGCATGTATAGAAATACCATAACAAAATATAGGAAGAATTGCTCAAAACAAAGTTTTCCAAAATTTATTTGAAACACCGAATAATATGTTTTAAAGCTAAACCCATTATATGTAACAAAGACTTGTCGCGTTGAGTGCCAAGTGTTTAAGTAACGTAAGTCTGGTTTACCAAGTCGGTCGGCTAACTCTTGAGTTCCGCTTTAAGTCTACTGTTACAACCTTTAGGTTATAGATAAGTAGGAATATACACCACGTAGCTCAAGGTAATAAACTGGTTACTTCCTACAACTTTGACGTAATGGTAAATTATTGATATATTATAGTTAAAAAATATAATCGAAACGAGGCGTGGATATTACAGAAGAAGAAGAATAAATAGCTGATGCCGTGAAGAAGCGATTTCTTCGCGGGATATGCAGAGTCGTTTTAGCTTACGGAATATGCAATGAAGAAATATAAACATGGTTTGTACTAGTTGAGGATGTTACGGTGATAACGAAGAATAGCGTGCGCAGGTGCTTTGAGCACTTCGAGAGAATGAGTGTGATGACAGGATGGCAAAAATCATTTATGAAGCAAGAGTGAGTGGTAATAGAGGCAGGAGGGACATCACTTGATGGTTAATTGACAATTGGAGGAAGGTGACATAAAAAGCATGAGGATCACCTGAGGGCATAAATGAAGATGTTAAGACAATGAACGAGACGAAATAGGTATCCAGAGCAACCTTAGCATTTGGTTCTCCGCTGTCTCTAGCTACCCCACTAGGGATAAAGATGAAGCTAATTAAAATATTAACCAGTTAGGATTTAGAAATTTGATCAAATGTATATTAGATAACTAACTTAAGTTACAGTAGTATCGATAAAATCGTTAACATCATAAATAGAATTGATAAGACAAGGAAATATATAGGGATAGTAAATCTAAAGAAATACGCTGTAAATATCGTCAATGTCATCAAATGTCATGTAATATGACGTCTCATTGTTCTAAAAACTATCCTAATATTATTTCTTTAAAATCTCAAATTTATTGGCAAGTTATACATCACACATAACGACCGCTTTCAAAACAGTTTTGAAAATATTTAAATAAAAATGAGGTCGTTGTGGCGCAGAGGCACAAGCATGCGTCTGTGAACGCGACGATTGTGGGTTCGATTCACAATCAGGGGAACGAAATATTCAATATTTTCATTTCCTCTCTTCATCCTTCCATTTCTCTGATAACGAGGCAATCGCCACTCAATACGTAATCTCCCAAGAATTCGGTGGAAAGTGGAGAACGGAAGCGTCTTTACATCATTATTATTATTCCCAAGTTTGCTCTGCCTACGTATCTGCGAGATACGTCGTGAAACTAAAAAACAATTATATGACGTAAATAAAATATTTATCTATATATATAAAAGGACTTGTGCTGACTGACTGAGGTAAGACGCACGCAGAGCCGTAACCGCTGATGGTAGAAACGTGAAATTTGGGCAGATGTTTATTTATTTATTATTCTGGACATCCACTAAGAAGGGGATTTGAAAAATTTTAACCCTAAAGGGATGAAATAGGGGTTGAAAGTTTGTATGGAATTTTTTTTTTATCTGTACCGATTCTTATAAAATTTGAAATTCAGACTCTTAAAAATATTTCATTGAACACGTGTTTCATGGTTTTTAAGAATTCACCCTATAAGGGTTCAAATAAGGGGTTGAAAGTTTATATGGAAAAATCTTTAAATTGCCACCGTTTTTTATAAAAATTTATATCCAGATTGTTAAAAATATTTTATTGAACACGTGTTTCGTGGTTTTTTTAGAATTCACTCCTAATAAGCGGGCGAAGCCGCGCGCGCCCTCTAGTATATTATACGTACATACTTCCGGTAAAATATTTTTATGGTAAAATAGTTTTTCTTTAATTTTATTTTAAAAAATAGTTACGAAACCGAATAGAGAGAAATCGTAACGTGTAAAAGAGTATATTAAAATATAAATTAAAAAAGGCAAAATCACAAAAAAGACTAAAGGAAAAAAGAGCAGAAAAGGGCACGGACCACCAATGTCCGTGTTTAATATATATTTGTATACGAACTATGACTAACTTAATAAAATTCATTTTCATAAGTTCTCGTAAAAACCATTAAAATGTAAAAAATAATTAGAGATAAAAAACATATTACATATACATTTGTATACGAACTATGACTAACTTCATCTCTTACATATGCTTTAAATTTTTATTTCATAAAATAAATATTTTTAGAGCTACATCACGCACAAGATAATTGTGGAAACGTGCTATGAATACTAATTTTATTAAAACATAATGTATTAGGTCGGCAATGCTGGAAACCAAATGGAAAGATTCGACGAAAAAAACAACAATATATCTTAATAAATTCCAAATAATTTTTATCTTATAAATATTTTGATACTTATAATTTGTTTTGTAAGTTGGTCCGAATTCTCGTTTTTCAGCAAAATAGTTGTCGTGGAATCTGAAACTTTAGACGAGGATCTCGCGGTAAACTGGCGGATTCGGATTTAAAATCTTTTCTTATTTATGAGGCTCCCTAAAAGAATTCATGGAATATGTTGAAAGCGATTTTTCAACGCGGAACTTCCTCAAAATACATAATGCATAAATGTCTTAAGATATTATCTTTAGCTCCAAATTTGAAGATTATTATCGTCAGAACGCTTTCTAGTGGCACTTTCGTATTAAAATAAGATACGAGTACTCTGAGAAAAGTATACAGTTGATTAATATATACGAAAAACATATTGAAAATATTTTAAGATCTTCCAGGATACTTGCATATCCAAATTTAAAACTCATTAAGTAAAGATCGTTATCGACACGATGAAAAGTTAAAGTAAAAGCATGCCTTGTAACAATACAAATAAATATATGTATTTACGCTTAAATAAGAGAAAATATTCGGCATCGAATACCGTGCATTGGCATTGTTTAAATAACGATTTATTAAAAATGAAATATTTTTTTATGTTAACTGGCAAATACATATATCTTAACTCGCAATCAACTTTCACTGTGTATCGAGCGCATTCGCGTTCGAGTAGTGTTCAGAATTCATGAATAAATTTTGTGAAATATATAGCGGCACTGTATCGTGTTTTAGTAAATTTGCAGCTATTAAATAAAATATGCACGCCCACATGTAAATCATTTCTGTGTGTGTTTGTACTTCGGGTTCATTAGTGCGGACCTAAATAAAAACACACTGAACGCTACTTTAAAAAGCTACATATTAATTATTTTGTCTAAATATTTTCACTAATTGACCATTAACTCAAATTAAAGTAGTCACTTTACGTGGTTGATGGTTTTTTTATTCCCGACTGCTAAGGAAGGGTTATATCAACACACATTCGTATTTTGTTACTATATATAGCTAAACTAGCGACGACACGGATAGCAGGTGTATACTCATAGGTACAACTGCTAATGAAATGTCATTAATTCTCCAGTTTCTTCCTACAGGAATTGCAGGTCACTCAACTGACATCCGCCCTACGATCAAAGAGCAACTATTCACATTATATATTAATTAAATTATTCTAATTTAAAGTTAAGAAGTTAAGTGTTAATTATAACCAGAAGCATTGCAAGATACATATAATACATATATTGCTATAAATGCTCTTAAAAATAGTTGGTCCTAAGAAAGAAATATTCGTAAAATGTGAAATTGATTTTTAATACAAATGTTGAGACATAAATATATCACATTTAACTGTTTTTGTTTTCATTTTAAATTTTTATTAGTTTCAACCGCATGTTGTATCTACTAAATGAAGTTTTCGATGCACTGCGGATATGTAATACATTCGTCGATACAGGGATAAATGAATGAATGTTAATTTTAGTATATTGCTATAAAATGTGGATATACCTAACAAATATAAAAATGAGAGCGAATAAAATAAAATAAGTGTAGCTCAGTAACGAGTTTAGGCTATTACATATATATATTAATAAACAAAATGCAATAAAACATATATAAAACCTAAAATATATTAAGAACATATAAAAGCGTGACTTGAGTTATTTAATTTTAAAGTTCAAGAAATACGTTAGAATGGCTTCTCAACTTGGATAAGGGTAAAACACAGCTCATTAAACTTTCTCCACTCATTCGCTGTCAGGATGTTCTTGAGGACATTGATGTCAGTTGTTCGTAGAATAGTTCACCATTTAGACACTTCCTTATTACTTTCTACTTTCCCGTACTAATAAAGTAGGAGGATAACTATAAAGGCGTAGTGTGATATAATTACTTATAGAATACTAACTTCTTTAAGTTCCCTAATAGTCTACTATTATTTTTACATTTGATACTCTAGTATCCTACATTCGTTATAGTAAAATTTATGTCGGTTTATGTAACAAATTACTGGGATTTACTTACACGAAACACATAAAATTTTATTTGTCGTAAGCTTTAGGTGGACAAAGAAGATCGAAACGGCCATATCTCTTAAATAAAATAAAATTTTATTGAATGTTCCCAAACCTTTTACATTGAGACCCGCATACGAATAAGGTAATAAATGTTGATCGAAATAACAAAAACAATTGACTGAAACTATTATTAATGTTATAGCCGTTAGTGAAATAAAAAGAGGCATCAGTATGCGTTCTACGAGCTCGCCATAGGCCTGGTTAATTGATACTATGCATTCTGATATAATGGACAGTAATTGATATTATATTAAAATCATCGTGTTATTCACATTTTAATCAATGAAAAAGTATTGAATTTGTAATTACGATTATTAATATTAATTTAAATATATAGATACTAATTAAAATATAACAAAAAAGGAAAATGATAACATTTTATTCATATTAACCTATAAAAAATGTTTATGTAAATTATAAACAATAATTAATATGTATGTAAGTGATATTAAAAACGATAAAGATCCATCCAAATCCTATTGAAAATAGTACAATGAAGCTCCAGCTTCATCTTTGTTATTTTCTTGGGATGTTCGGGGGCCAGGGCACTTGAATAAAAGATTCCTATATTATACCAGGCCCGGATAGAATACAATGGAACGCGACAACGCACATAGTGTAATTCAGTGAGCCTAGCGACCGCATTGTGTAGCGTGAGGTCACACTTACCAAACCACTTTGAACCAGCAGAATATACAACAATATTTTTATTGTATCATATATGAATTAATATAGTCAGCTTCGCACTGTATCCCGCAAAGAGCACGGTAGACAGAGGGAACCTAGTTTTATAACGTTACAACATTCTGTTCCCAATTTTCGTCGAATTTCTGAGGTATTGCGTGTTGAGTTGGAACTAAATGCCGCGCTTTGCCTCGACACAAGAGGGAAGAAATTAAAATATTATATATACAATTTTCTCGAACGTAGTTCGAGCCCACAACCAGTCGCGTTTACTATCACACATTTCTACCCGTACGCCACGACTGGTCTCATTAAATTGCTTTTTTTATGAATACACTTGTAATTAAAATATTTTTTATTTGAATAAATAATAACAATTAAACTTTTACTAATAAGTTACGCATTGTTCAATATAATATTTATTTGAATTAAAATTAGTATATTATATCATTTGCTAACAAATTTAAATGGTGTTGAATGTAAAAAAAAATTAAATCAGCTTACGCTGTATCCCGCACACAGCAGGGTAGGCAAAGGGAACTTAGTGTTAAGACACTCTTTACCACTTTCTGCTGAATTCTGGAGGCAATGCGTGTTGAGTGGCAGAACTCAACGCCGCGCTTAGCCTCGACACCAGAGCGAAGAAATAGAAATATAAATTTAAGTAAATATTTCATCTCCTCGAGTGGGGATCCAAACCACAACCAGTCGGTTTTACAGTCACACTTCGTGCCGCTGCGCCACGACTGGCCTCAAAAATGATGTTGAACCCCTCACTAAAATGTTTACTCGAACGAGAACGAAAACGCGGTTCGTATATTATATATATAAAGCTCGTAAGGCATTTCGGTAAAGTAAATGTCACAATCATATTTATTGCGATAGGCATAGAAATATTATTTTCTTTATAATATATATTTAACATTATTCGACAAGTTGTTTGAGATGAGTAAATAAAGAAGTAGAAATACGCCTTCCGCATTCATAATATCCTTGGTACGTATCCGTAGTCAATAGAGGTGTAGGCAAATTGCGATCGTCACGTAAGACGGCTACGGTCACGCGCCAATGACCTGGCATTATTTGTCAGAATGGATCGAAAGGCAATCTCACCTATCTCGAGTCTATTTGTCACACATAAAACGTGATATATGGCGTCCTGCCATCCGGACATTTTCTGGTCAAGGCACTTCCCGATACGACTGTCAAATGGATCGGCAGTACTTTTGATATTTATAGCAAACCATCCCCATGTTTAGTTTAAATTAAAACTTAATTTCACGTCTTTATTAGACGTCTTAAGCTTTCATATTTTTTAAAATAAGATTTATTAATTATCTTTGAGGTACTGAAGTTCCGAGTTATAGTACGAATAAAATCTACTTATTCCAAATACGCGTGAAACGTATAAGGAATATAGGTAAGTATAACATTATTAATTACGATAAACACGCGAATTCTTCGTGTGTGCTACTTAATAACGTTGGCTCATGCTTGTAATGACACGAGAAACATAAAGAAAAAATATATTTATCAAATGTTATACGTAAATAGTATTTCTTTATTGTAATATTTAAACAAGATGAAAATGTTGTATTTAGAATACTTATTTTGAATGTTAATTTGAATATAACTAATATAGAATGTCTATCCGTACATATATTTTTTTTCGAGTGATAGTCAACGGAAACTAAATACTCATTTTATTTGTTTCTATTTAGCCAAAAAAAATAGAAATAGAAAAATATCTTTCCAGCTTAAGTGGTTTCCAAATAGTTTGCATATTGGAACTGAAAGTGGATGCATAATATTACGTATAGTATAATATGTCAATCCTTCAAACAACTGTACACATATTATAATGGAGTGAACATGTTCCGACATTGCGTAACATTTGTTAGCATATTATAACATACTCATGTTATTAAATGAAGTGTTCTATTAGAGAATGTTGTCAAACGTTCAACAGAGTACTCACTAGAAATACATTCATATATATATATAATGTATGTATGTATGTATATGTGTAGGTATACACCGTGTCCACTCTCATTACGGCTTATAAGATTTGCCATACATAAAAGCCGATTCTAAGCTTTTTCAACCTTAAAGTAAAGATATAAAGTCCATTAGGTTATTTCATTAATTTGTTCGAATACAAGACCGAGATTTCGGCGCAGATGGGGAATTGGATTTTGTCGTATTTGTCCAGGAACAACTAGAGTTCGAAATGAAAACTTGTTCTCGACACAGCTGCAACAGCGTACAGTTAGTTTAGCGAGTAACCACCGATAGTAGGAAATTAGTACCTATACAATTATGCATATGTTGAAACGAATTCTATAATTATTTTTATTTATTATTATTGGTTCCAGTTTTCGTTTGTTCAAAACGCTACTGACAGTTATGTTATCAGTTCTACTACGACGTAGTACCTACTATGAAGATATAAATTTCACGACTGTCGGTACAATATAGAATAAAGAAGCACTTGTCATGTTTAACGTTTTAAGAAAAAACATGAAAAATTTCTGAATTAAACATATGTAAATAGCAAAGAAAAATGACGTATTCGATTCACAATGTTTAAAAATTATTTAAAAACCGTGGTAATTCTATTCATTTTAATTATGATTTATAAAAATATTTCAAATAATTTAAGTGTATATATTAGATTACATACATTGCAAAAGCAAACCAAACCAACCAAATCCACAAATCATAAGTCGTGCTCATTTGGTAAGATCATATTAATTTTCTCGCTAATATATTTGTGTAAAAGCAACCATAAATTGTGGTTACTGTTGGCTTCGGTAAGTCCCTATTATTGTTTATTCAGATTTCAGAATTCTTACATTAGCAATGTGAAATTTTATAATAAAACGTAGATTTTCCTAGTGTGTATATAACAATGACTTTTTTAGGAATAATTATTAATTAAATACTAAAAAAGATTTTTTGTATGTATATGTTTGTCCTGGTCTAAAAGATAGTATAGAAAAAAATAAGCAGAGGAGACGGCTATAATTGAAGACGCGTAAAAATAAAACAATAACATATACTATACATACTTAACAAAAGAATTTATTACAGAGATTAAAATATACACACAGAATATGTATCCAATAATACCACTTAATACGTGGAAAGAAAAGAGCATTTATAAAAAGCGGATATTGCGATTCAATATCGCCAGTAAAATCATGAAGATATTAAAAATTTCAAATGAAACTTTTTGATGGATGTCTCAGAAATACTTCTACGCTCTTGCTTGTGCGGAGTTTCATAGTCGTTTCACTTTTGAGTGTCATTGCATAACCTTAAATGTATAAAATACGGTTTGCAATTAAAAAATATACACACTAAAGGAATTGAGGGACACACGTGCAGAAAACTATTTCTTTATAATAATAAAAGGCTATACAAGTTGTCCCTATACTTATATTTCTTATTTATTCAAATTTATATTTTCATTTCTTCACTCCGGTCGTGGCGCAGGGGCACAAAGTGTGACTGTAAAACAGACTGGTTGTGTGTTCGGTCCCCACGAGGAAATTAAATATTTATTTAAATTTATATTTTCATTTCGTCACTCTGGTGACGAGTCAAAACGTGACGTTGAATTCCGCCACTTAACACGCAATGTCATGCAGTCTCTGTGTCTGTAGACACAAATGTCTTAACACTAGGTTCCTTTTGCCTATCCTGCGGTATGGGATATAGCGTGAAGCTGATACCTATAATTCTAGAATAGAAAAGTAATAACCTTTTTTTAGAATATTTTTAGTCATTCCTAAATTGATTTTAGTGGTCTCACTCACTTGGCTTAGCAGTCATCACACTCACAATATGAAAGAAACTTCGTGCACAAACGTTATATTAATAAAGTTTTGCAGCTAGCTCAAGAAAAGTAGTTTTAGTGAAGTAGATATGGGACAATACCTAAGAACTGCAAGGATTTTATGTTTAAGCTGTCATTTAAAGTTATCGTGTTTACTTTGAACGGTAATTCTTTTTAAAAAATTAAATAATCTTTGCGCATAATACATTTTTTATAGTTTTCATTTACTTAACATATTCTAATTATGTATCTTTGGTAACCACAGACAAATTTAAAAAGATAACAGATTAGCACAACTAATGAAATGAAACGTAAATAATAACCAATGCGCAGGCAGAACTTTCTCCAACCGAGTTTAATTTGTAGCAGTCTCTTTTTTATTAAAATGACGAATACAAATTGTATGATAAGTTCTTTATTCTTTTGCAAGATTAAAAATATGTAAAATTTGCTTTTAATTTATACTTAATGCTTTTTCAGATAAAAATATATTATAGTATCCTTTCTACTTAATTGATAATTCCAATTCCATTACGTTAACTTTTCCTATGCTGAGCAATCAAAAAGTATGCAAGAAGATCTTTTTCTGTTTCCTTTTAGTTAATGATAATATCAAGATATTTATACGTATGTATAATGTATAATAATGAAACTATTTACTATGATTAACATCCAAAATGTGACTATAATCTGCGTTTAATGTTTATAGGGTTGGCTTATATTTTTTTCATTTTGTGAGTGAGTTAATGTATAAATATAAAATATTGAACTCAAATTTTATCACCAATTTGATGTGTCGAAATAATAATACTCTCAAGTCATTTGGATGGTGGCAGTAATGTATTTATATAATTGCTTAAAAGTCAAAACAAAAGCTTTTAGTTATATATATAAATATATTCTATTAAATTTGAAATTATATTTAAAAAAATAGGACTCGCACACAGCAGAGTAAGCAAAAGGAACCTATTCTTCAGATACTGCGTTCCTCATTTTCCACCGAATTTTGATTTATTGCATAATGAGTGGCGTAACACAAGGCCGCGCTTTGCCTCGACACCAAAGCAAAATAAAAATAAGGAAAAAATATTAAATATTTAAATTCCTCGCGTGGGAATCGAAACCACAACCTGTCGTCACACTATATTCCCATGCGCCACGACTGGCCTCCTGATATAATTTCTAAGCGAACGATTTGTATGGACTGATGGGACGTATATAACGAATGTGATCGAACGCCACAGGGCAAACGAGCGCGGGCTGCGCCTCATTAATGCTAATAGAGCGGCATCAATTAATGTTGATTCTATATAGCTCCTGGTCGGTAGTCAACTTTGTGGTTGGACGTCGCAAAATCCATCAAGGTTTCAGTATTGATAACGATTAAAAAGTGACAGATAATAATTAAATGAAAGTTAATTTTACATTAAAATACATAATGTAAAATGTACGTTAATCTAATATGCGTCTAACGAGTTTTCATAAAAAACCACATTTTGTATGATATTTAATATAAAGCAAGCGAGTACAAAGTGTCAAGCGATGGTAGTGACGTCGCAGCTTTTTGTAGTTATGCTGTTTTTTATAGTTACGATGTTTTGGGGCAAATAAAAACGCTTAAAATTAATTCTAAGCCAGTATTTAGGACAAAATGTATATTTCATATAATATTTTACGCTTAATATAATTTCACCTTTTTATAGGCGCACTTTCTAATAAAACTTTTTTAATTGATGAACCGTTTAAACTTAGGAAAACACTACATGTTAAGACAAGTTTTCCAAAATACAATAGTGAAAACTGCATTTAAAACAAACGCACAGATAAGTGGAGAAAAAAAAATAAAAGGTATTTTTTTCTGTTCTATTACATTGATACATCCACCCAATAATAGTTTTTCTTATATATATTTCATGTACAGAGAGCGATCAGTTACATTTTACAGGGTTTTATTTAGTTTCCAGGTGAAACTGTTGTTGTCTGTCAATGTTTGTCTGTTTTCAAATCTTGCAAGTTAAATTTGATCCACTTCCTGGTTATTTACTATACACATATAGATAGTATGAAAACATTTCAAGCTATCTGTCCTTCAAATATTTATGAAAAACTCATATTATTTTACATTAAATTACACAAGTTACATTTTTACAAAAAAAATGCACAATGGATCGTCATTTTGAAACAAAGACAAGTATACATTTACATCTACATCTGCCACTGAAATTTTAAGCACGTCAGTAGAGCGGACAGCGCTCGCAGGTTGCCATCGCTATTTCCACTCTTTTTAGTTTAAGACAAAAGAGCATCAGCGTTGGAAAATACGGCTTAAACTGAGTGAAATTCCTGACACCGCGTCTAGGTATTTGGACCACAATATACGTTTGTATAAGCGTATAGGATTACTGAGACAATAATGTTGAAAACAATACTGAACTTCAAGGGAATAGTGATGGCGATGCTGTCTCTAATAGAACAAAACTTTTGTAGTTTGAGTATTTAGTTACAAAGTATTTATGCTTTACAAATTTCTTTCCCGACGGAAACAGAAATATATCTGTGGAACTTTTCCAGCGAAAGAGTAAAAAAAAAT
>DWQW01005676.1:0-17418 GCA_018249695.1 Heliconius erato demophoon
TGCCATATTGGCCACAAATGAATGGAGAAGTGGAACGTCAAAACAGGGACATCTTAAAAAGGCTAAAAATAAGTAAAGGTGAAAAAAAGAATATGAAAGAAACTATATATGAGTATCTAATGATGTATAATTCTACTCCTCATTCCGTAACTGGCAAGACTCCATCGGAATTATTTTTTAAGAGAATGAACAGGGATAAAATCCCGATGTTGAAAGAGATGAATAAATTGGAAAACGACACTGATGTAAGAGATCGGGACAAATCGGAAAAAGAGAAAGGAAAGGAATATGGAGACCGGAAGAGAAAAGCGAAAGACGTAGAGCTTGCAGAGGGTGAGAAAGTATATATTAAGGAAATGGATAAGACTAGCAAACTTTCAACTACTTTTAATCCCACACCACATGTGGTGGAGAAATCCGTAGGTGGAGACATATTGGTAAGGAATGAAGAAACCGGACAAAGATTAAGAAGAAATGCGATTCATTTAAAGCGTGTAGAAGGACAATGGAAATCAGTAGAGGAAGAAAATGATTCAAATGGAGATAATATTATAAAAGAATAATAAATTAAACCCAATTAATATTTAAAAAATAATAAATAATTTCCTAATTATTATTATAAGGTATATAAATAATTATAAATTCTGTATGATTTAAATTTTTATGATGTAGTAAGTAAATAAATAAAATAATAAAAAGGAAGGGATGTAGTGTTTGTATCTATTAAATAGATATGTAGCATTGTCTCATGTACACCAGTAGAGGGGGGGAGTGTTGTCACTGACGCGGTACAGGTCGGATGTGCTCCCGCGCTGCTGCTGATCTGGTGTAGTGGTGAGCCAGTGATAGTGTTCTCAGTAATATTTAAGTGTGCGTAGTGTCTGTGGGTCCATACACTACAATGCCCAATTCTGGATAATATAATTTTGCTTTTAAAATGTTGTAAGTTAATAAAAAAACAATATATTTACTTAAAGGAGAATGACACTTTTGGGCCTACACGTAAAGAATTGAGATGTGATCTAAAAAATTACAATTTTTTTATTATTTTTAGAATAGCAAATAATAAATTAATTGACATTCTGGAAGTGGAGAAAAATGAAAAAAAAAATAAGATTTAGATCCTTAATCGATTAAATTCAATCATATTTTAAATCAGAGATGTGACAGCTGATTGACAATCACACCTTGTCTAACGATTTTTTGCATTTTTGCATTTTTGCTTCTGTTTGTCATCGCAAAATCAGGCTTCTGTCATTACGTTCGTGTCATAACGCATCGACGTTTTGAATGTTTTCCCGTTTGTTTGATATTTTCAACGACTACTGTTTTAATTTTCTCGGATTTTGACTCTGCCTACTTTGTACGACCCTCGTTCCCCACTGAACTCTGAAATCTTTTGGATCTTACGACCGCCACGCTATGGATATGAATCGCTGTGTGAATTGTGGGATAGCCAGTGAAAACCACCACAACCTGGTTATTTAGAAGTGTGATATAATCCCGACATATAAGCAGGAAAATATATTTCTGTTACATTTTAGTTGACAGCTTTCGTAGAGGAAGGGAAGCTATTGCTATGAAATACTGCAATTGTATTGTAGGAAGAGGAATGGTGCCTACCATTCCTCTTTCTATCCCTCTTGCTGTGCTCATGTTATGAGTATTATATATATAAGGTACCATACCAAAATAGATGACATTTTAATAATAGATAATAGAAGAAGAATAAAATATTCATTAAAATGTGTTTCATTTATAAATAATAAACATTAATGCTTAAACAACTCAGTAATCACATATTTTATAGAAGTTGATATTCAAGAACTTGTGCTGCGAACTTAACCTCACTTTTATCTAATCTCTAATAACTCAGCTCTCAGATTGCCAAAATTTGTATAGATTTCAGAGAGGGAATGATGTACCTAAATCGTACCTAAATCTATTAAATCATACCATTTTCATATCTTTACATTCTGGGCCCAAAAATGTATGGGATAGTTGGTCTCCTTTATATTCTTATACTTCTTCGCTCTGGTGTCGAGACAAAGCGCGGCGTTGACTTCTGCCACTCAATACGCAATACTTCCAGAATTCGGCAGGAAGTGGGAAACGGAGTGTCTTAACACTAGGTTCCCTCTGCTTACCCAGCTGTGTGCTTGATACAGCGTGAAGCTGATTTTTATTTAATAAAAAAACAGATTAAAAGTTATAATCCCTATGAAAAATAAAATAAATTTTAAAAATATTATCAAATTATTCAGAAATATATTTTTTTACTTAAAACACGTAATGTTTCTGAATAATTTAATTTGCGACATTGAGTCCCGCACCATGCATGCAATGTTTCCGGAAAATGATGGATTGGCGGATAATGAAAAATTGAAGTGTCTTAACATTAGGTTCCCAGGATCCTTAGGTCACACCTGCCTGCGGGATACAGCGCAAAGCTAAAAAAACGTACAAAACAACTGAAACGTTTAAATGTGGGTACAAAACTGGCTTCAAAAACAAAGTGATTAGCTTCTGTTCAGCACTATATGGCGCAAACTAAATGGGATTACATCTTGTAACGTTCATACGAGTCCACAAGCAAACCCATAACCAGTCGGTTTTGCAGTCACACCTCGTGCCGCTGCGCCACGACTGGCCTCTATAATATACTAGTAAGTTCATAAACGAATAGCTAGAACAGTTTCGAGCTTGAATAAAAGTTTAGTATGAATCCAATCACAGACTTAGCAAGGGGTAATTCTAGAAAAAGTAGGATATCTTGCCAGATTAAAAACATTCAATTTAAATATCCCGGACCTTTGTCCAGTGAGTTCCCGTAGGCAACCGGGCATGAAATTTCATTTAATCGCTGGAAAGAAGTGCGTCTCGGCTAATGCAGATTGCGAAGCTCACCCCCGGGCCCGGTTAATTTATAGCTCAACAAAATTTTATTCTTTCTTTAACTGTTCATTTATCCATTTTTTTTGTCGTTAGCGGAGTGGATTTAATGGAGTGTATTAGATATTTAATTTAGGTAATTACAGCGTAACTTTCGTCACATTGCGTCCCCCAGCAATTTTTATAGTAAATACTGTTGTTAATTGGTGAACGTGACCTTGAATATATATATGTTTTACCAAGTAATTAGTTAAGAAAATCGTCGACATCATTAAGTTGGATCTCATTTTTGAGGTCGCATCGAGAGTAATCATGACCTAGTTTTATTCGCGGTCGGTGCACATATTCTATAAAAATATTTGTTATATTTTATTAAAATATGCACGTTGAATATTTGAATTTGCATTTTATATATATATTTTTTTAAAAATTATAAATTTAAATAAATGTTTATTTAAGATTTTATTTTATTTGAAATTTTTAATTAATTATGAGATTAATGTCTTCCTTTTATTAAGATTTTAACATGTAATCTATTTATATAAATAAATTTGTGTATGGCTTTATTGGCTTTTAATGATAGGTGATCTGTCTTGATTCTTGACTTGACGTATGTATATAATTTTTCAGAGTAGTAGACTTAATTATACTACGACGGAAATGGCGGTTGCTTTCCACTACTACCGCAAAATAACGATACATGTATCGATACATGTATCGAACGATATATGTATCGATAACGTCACGTTCTATATAATTGACACAGAAATATGTTGAAATCGTAATTTTTTTTTAATGATTTTTTTAATGATATTTATAGTATTTTGAATATGTCAATGGAGCACATATCATTTCGTCAGCTTCGGTTAAAAATAGAAAGAGAATCATTCAGAGATTTTTAGTATGCGAGTTTTCTATCTATCCATCTGTCGCCCGTCGGCCGATACTCGTCATCCGTCGGCCGTCATCCATCATCCATCATCGATCATCATCATTACTGCAATATTTCTGTGTGCACGATTTCCTTTATTTCACCTTGTGTAAGTGTGTGAAGTGGATCTGTGTATACATTCACTGAAGCACATCTTTCAACTTACATACTTACTTGACTAACATTTTGATTTACAACGTATAATATAAAAAAAGTATATATATAAAACATTTTATGCAAATCTATCCTATAAGTAATGATGTCAGAGAGTTATAGCTAATATTTATCGACATATATATTATATACATATCAAAGAACCAGAGCTTGTTTAGACGATAAAATAAATACGAACCGATTCCCATCTGATTTGGTGACCTTTTCTTGTTGACAGCTTTATCGTTAGATTTCTAAGATGTGAGGGCGTGGAAAAGTTAAATAAATTTAAGGAGAACATTAGATAAGGGAATGGCTTTTGTAATGTGTTCGGGATGTCGTAAATGCAACCAATGTGTGTCATAGATATCTGTCGAAAACATACTTAGAGATCGGACTGTAACAGCAATGAATATATTATAATTAATTTTAAATAAAAAATAAATAAATCAGCTTCACGGTGTATCCCGGACACAGCTGGGTAGGTAGAGGGAACCTAGTGTTAAGACACTCCGTCCCCCGCTTTCCGCCGAGTTCTGGAGGCATTGCGTATTGAGTGGCGGAACTCAACGCCGCGCTTTGCCTCTACACCAGAGCGAAGAAGTGAAAATATGAATGTAAATAAATATTTTACTTCTTTGAGTGAGGATCGAACCCACAACCAGTCGATTTTACAGTCACACTTTGTGCCTCTGCGCCACGACCGGCCTCGGATAATTAATTATATAATAATTATTTTACTAAATAATTTTAAAATACACAAGTAATTAGTAATCTAACTTATAGTATGAGATATACTATTAGTTCTTTATCTTCCTTATAGTGAAACAGATTTATAGTAAAAGAATGTAATGCTAACTGCATTACATTCTTTTACTATAAATCTGTTACTGTACATTATATAAAAAAAGTATTAGGAAATCGAGCGAGTGTATATTGCAAGTAAATGTAGATTTGGAATCGGATTCACATCCCGAATGGGGTAACTGTGTTAGCTTGAAAAGCATTCATCCCTATCTGGTTTTCACATGTAACACTTCTGATCGTAGCTTTATTAAACATGTGGCTTAGAGAGCATGTGATTTTAAATATTGTGAGTTCGATGTCCATTCGGGAAAATGGAATATTTAATATTTTAATAATTTCTTCGCTCTGGTGGCAGGGCAAGTTCCACCACTCAATACGTAAGATCCGTTCCCCGGAAGTGTCTTAATGAGAACTCTCCGCCGAGTGTCTTACCATTAGGTTGCCAGGTTCTCTGACAAAATCGGCCCGACTGGAGAGGCCGATTTTTGAAAGTTCAGAGTTAACAATAATAAAAAATACAACCGAATTGAGAGCCCTCTGTTTTACAGAAGTCGATTAAAAAGTAAAATAGTCAGTACTAAATTGATGATATATGTTTGAGAGAAAATACCTTGAGATTTATTATATTTTATATTAAACCATCATCGCAACTTATTAAAGTATTCAATATATAGGTAATAAAGTTTAGATACTACAAAAAAAATCACTCTTGACGTTGCGGAATTATATGTATAACTAAATATTTAAATTTGCTACATTACAGCGTTCGTTTATGAAACCGTCTGAAGTGAGTAAATGGAAATGAAAAGCAAAAAGGTGTAATAAATCTAATAGGCAAGTCCAAACGCTCGTACATACATTTGACGTTGAAGAGATTAATATTTTAAGTAGATATTAATACTATTGGCTTGTATAAAGCTTTTTATGAAAAATTGCTTCTCTTATGAGAATATTTTATAGAAATGGAATCATTTATTTATCACGATATATTATATAGTTTAGACCAATATGTTTATCATAATTTGTGCATTATTATTAATAAAATCAAAAATAATCTATAATACATAAATAATAGACTAATAATAATACATAAATAATAGACATAGTCATTGCAAAATTAATAAATGTCGTTTTTTATGTAATTATAATATTTCAATTAGTTTAGACTCTGCACTATGGTCGAATGAGACAAAGCCGACTGAAAGCTCAAAGATTCTAACCTTACGCAATCTTTCTAAAATTGGCAGAACTGCTTGATAAATTAATATAGTCTTTCTAGTACATTTTTTTAAATATTTATTCTAACCTAGAGTATAATATATTTAAAAATTTAAGACAAAACTTAAAGAAAAAAATGGACAATAAACATGACACAAAAGGCGATTCTACAGTGAAATCATAAATCTAAAACAATAAACTATAGTTACGGTACATGTTAGAACGTGGAGTTAATTTCAAACGATGTCACAAGTCCCGAACACAATATGGCGTCATTGAATAACCACGGTGCTTGAGCGGCGCATTGACGTTGACGAAGATTGCCTATAAATAATGAAGTCGTTAACTGACGCCGAGCGCGATACGTCAGAATCAAAATCTATTGTTGGTTCATCAGCTCGTGGCTGTGGTCCTTGTTAGTTGCGATTATCGGGATATCTTTTCTATGTGAGCTGTAATTTTTTAATTTAATTGTAGGAAAATTTGTGTGTTTTTTTTAGCTTCACGCTGTATAACGCACACGGCAGGGTAGGCAGAGGGAACCTAGTGTTAAGACGTTCCCCACTTTATGGCCGAATTCTGGAGGCATTGCGTGTTGAGTAGCAGAACTTAACTTTGAATCGACACCAGAGCGAAGAAATGGAAATATACATTTAAATTAATATTTCATCTCCTCGAGTGGGGATCGAATCCACAACCAATCGGTTTTACAGTCGCACTTTGTGCCCCTGCGCCACGACTGGCCTCTTTAATTTTAAGGCATTTCATATATTATGTAAAACCTAATACGTAGGCTTGTCATGTGTTGCGGTCAGTACGATGAAAAAAATTGTCTTTTTTTTACAAATAATACATTAAATAAAATCGAATTAAAAAGTAACGTGTAATACTAAATTGCCTTTTCGAACTATAAATATACAAAAAAAAATACCATAAAAATAATACATTAAATAAAAACGGAATTGAAAAGCAACATGTCAATACCAAATTGCCTTTTTCAACTACAAATAAATATGCAGAAAAAAGAAAATTAAAATCAAAAATACAGTAAAGTTATGCGTGTACCAGTACATGTAAGGTGTTAAAATATTTCAAAACCAAGAGAATAATTCACTGGAACATGATGAAAACAGTGAATTGGTGATGCCGCGCTGTCGGCAAGCGTATAAATGTATCTGATTTATCTGCGCCGCGTGTCCGACTCTGTTTTATAGCTCTATCGTTGTTTTCCACAGCCCATCGCGCTCATCAGTGCGTGATGTACTCGGGGCGGGCTGAATATGTTCTATAATGAATATTAATTAATTCAAACGTTTACCCGCTGCTCTGTAGCAATGCATTTGTGTGATATAAATTATTTTATTATTAATTATACCTCTCTGCCACTCAACACGTAATGCATCCAGAATTCGCGTAGAAAAAGGGGAACGGAGTGTCTTAACACTATCCCTCTGCCTACCTTGCAGTGTGCGGGATACAGCGTGAAGTTTTGTTTTTTTTTTAATTCCTAATATAATAGGTGGATCTTGAAGCCGTCGTTGCATAAGTGTGTGACTGTAACGCGACGGTTGTGGATTCGATCTCCACTAGAGAAAATGAATTATGACTTATTAATATTTACGTTCTGGCACGAAGATAAAAGCCCGGCGTTGAGTTCTAAGATACGCAATGCTTCGAATAAATCAGCAGAAAGTGGGCAACGGAGTGTCTTAACACTAGGTTTCCTCTACCTACCTTAGTATATGCTGGATACAACGTACAATTATTTTTTATAAGCTAGATATTTATGAATAAAAATTGTAATCTAGAATTCTTATCTATATACGGAGCAATATGAAATTTGGCAGTCATATTTAAATTTTTTTCAAACAAGTAAAATGAGAACGTATGTGACGAAGAAATTCGATACATTTTAAAGTTTTGTTACAAAAAAGATGAAAATGCAACGAACGCCGTGAATAATATTTGTGTGGTTTACGGACCCAATGCGGTATCAATAAGAGTAGCACAAATGTGGTTGAAGCGTTTCAAGTTTGGAAATTTTAGTGTCAAAGATGAGATTCGCTTTGGACGCACTGTCACAGATAAAATCAGTGCCATCTTTGAGAAAGTGGAGCAAGATCGACATATTAATATCTACGACATTACTGAAGAACTGGATGTTGATTATAAAACAGTTTTACGTAAGTCTGGGTACAAGAAAAAAAATTATATTTACCATAGGATCTGACTCAGAGAACCCTAATGAAACCTGTTTCCGTTTGCGATTATTTGTTGAAATGTAACAAATCCAAACCATTTCTTAAACAGTTGATTACGAGTGATGAGAAATGGGTGACTTACGATAAGAATGTGCGAAAAAGATCATGGTTGAAGTATGGACAAGCCCCACAGGTCGTGGCAGAGCCCGGCCTGATTCGGAACAACGTGAAGGTATGTGTATGGTGGGATTGGAAAGGAATCGTCCACTATGAGCTTTTGCCACCGGGTAAAACTATCGATTCTGACCTCTACTATCAGCAACTGATGAGGTTAAAAAAAACTATTGAGAAAAACCGGTCGGAGCTGGTGAATAGGAAGGGTGTGGTGTTCCACCATGACAACGACTCATCTATAGCCACGCAGCAAAAATTGAGACGGCTTGGCTGGGATGTGTTGATGCATCGTCCGTATAACCCTGACCTTGCTCCATCAGATTTCTACCTGTTTCAATCATTGCAGAACTCTTTAGGAAGCATAAAGCTAACCTCAAAAGAACACTGTGAACACTACCTGATAGATTTTCCTGACAAACAAAAATCTCAAAATTTCTACAGGAATGGGATCATTGCACTACCCATAAGATCTCAAGAAATCATCGATCAAAACGGCACATACATATTATAAATAAATAAAAAAATATACCTCAAAAAATATTTTCCTTTGTATGAACAATACGAAAATACTTACTGTAGCCTACCTATATATACTAGCCTCATGAAAAAAAAGCTTCAGAAAGTTCGAAAAGTGGCGAACGAAAGTTTCTTAATGGCAACGGCTTATCTTTAGGTTCCCAGGTTACTTCTGCCTACTCTGGCAAATATGGGATGAGCAAAAAAAATGTATGAATTTAATAATTGGTAATCTTGTAAGTGTTTGGGTGAAGGCTTAAAAATACAAATGTGCCTGATTATGTAGATAAAATTTTACCTAAGAGATTGTTAAATAATGGTATTACATTAGATTAAAACTGAAAAAAATTAAGTTGTTGTAAATGTATTACTATAATATGAGGCCAGTCGTGCCGCAAGGACACAAAGTGTGACTATAAAATTGACTGGTTGTGGGTTCGATCCCCATTCGAGGAGATAAAATGTTTTTTAAATTTATATTTTCATTTCTTCGCTCTGGTGTCAAGGCAAAGCGCGGCGCCGAGTTCCGCCACTCAACACACAATGCTTCTAGAATTCGGCAGAAAGTAGGAAATGGAGTGTCTTAATACTAGGTTCCTTCTGCCTACCCTGTTGTGTGCATAATACAGTGTGAAGCTGATTTAACTATCAGCTTCACACTGTATTATGCACACAACAGGGTAGGCAGAAGGAACCTAGTATCAATATCCATGGTTCAATGTCAATAATTAAAAAAAGATCGAAAACTCTAATTTGTAAGTGTCGAAAGCACCTTATAATATATCGAAAAGTCTTCCTGGCTAGGATATTTTATGCGCATACCAAAAGGCATAAATTACGTGCACATTATACAGTTAAAACGACCAGTGGAATGAGAACGGTGGACCTCAATGGAGCTTCCGTTCTCATATTGAATTACTTAGGTTGGCACACGAGAGAGGAGGGGGAGTTCGAACTAAATTGCGGGGGAAGGTGAGGTAGCAATTCGTCTCGTCAGTCTAAGGCCAGCTTATCGAGCACTCCACACTCGCTACACTTGGCACATGCTAACTGAAACTGATTTACGTTATAGGTTATAGTTTATTCAGAAATGGACATTGGTTTATAAGATTAGTGGCAGCAGCATGAATAAACATAATGAACAGAGGCCAGTCGTGGCGTAGGGGCGCAAATGTGTGACTGTAAACGCGATTGGTTGTGGGTTCGATCCCTACTCCAGGAAATGAAATATTTAAATATTTTTTAGCACTGATGTCTAAACAAAGTGCGGCGATGAGTTCCGCCACTCAACATGCAATGCCTCCAGAATTTGGCGGAAAATGAGAAACAGAGATTTTTAACACTACGTTTCCTCTGCTCAGCTGTGTGCGGGATAGCGTGAAGCTGTATATATGAATAAACAAGCGGCGTTGTGATCGTTGATCTTGTATGAATTTCATTTCGGTGTCATAGTGTTTATGTTAGTGTTACAATTTGGGATCTCGTTAACTGAATTAATTTTAGAAGTTAGTTCATAATTTAAACAGTTCGAATGGAAGTTCCGACTGTGGTTCTAAATTATTGTATTATCATCTGAGTTATATATAGAGATTTAAGAATCTTATTAAATTCATTAAAGCTTGTCCAGTTTAGTAGGAATTATTTGAATAGTAATGAACTTGAATGTGATTCTGAATGCGGCTTTTATGGGTATACTTTTTTATTGAACATTTTAATGCATTCTTTGTTCAGGGAACTGATGCTTGTAATGTAATATCTGTACAGTAAAACTGAAAAAAAAGTTATATATCATTAGTAGAATCAGAGAAATAAATTAGCGAATGTATTTACGAATGTATATTTTGTAAATACTTTTTTCGAAAACTCTAATGGATTATAATCATAATCCATATATTATCTGTGTAATGCAATCATTTTATGGTAGGCTATAATATAAACACAATAAATAGTAGACGACTTGACGTGATATGAGAGAACCCTTCATTATTGATCTATTTAAAATATATTTTCTCTTGTTTGTACAAAATAACAAGGTACATTAATTTCCGATAAATTCGAAACAAAAACAAAGGATTAATAATAGTTTGTTCGGTAAAACGGAGCGTATCAAAGGAAACGACGGTAAAATGGCAGTCTCAACTTAATCTCGCCACTTAGAGGAGTACAGATTGTACTGACATTTTATTGATGCCTTCGAAATGGAGTCCAGGTTTAAAAGAAGGCTCTGGCTATGAGGAACAACGTATTTGAAATATAAAATACTATATTAACTATACTATACTAGAACCTTCTGTTAGTAAAATACTAACTATATAAATAATATTTTTTATGAAGATATTTTATAATATTAATTTCTTTTTATTTTTCTTATAAATGCGTTTAGTTCGAGCAGGTTCACATAACTTTGTGAAGTTTATAAAAAAAATTATGCACGGTTTGCAGGTTCTAGTCACTGCGCCATAAGCATGAGAGAAATATGTACGTACGAGTATTTTATAACATTTATACATTATAAAAAAAATGGTTTTTATTAATCAATGACTTTGAATTAATTACTCAAGTCTCCCCAATATATATCATGTAATAGAAAACGAACCTTACATATTCAATAATTGGCTTGTTCTATTCTAAGAGAAGAATGAATAGAAAATATATAAAACTTAAATAAATGAATTTTCGTGATTGTTTTAATTATTTCAATTTCATTATATTGAATATACAGTCTAAGCACTTAAATAAGAATTTCTATAGAATATTATTGGGCTTAAAAATGACATTCTATTTCAAAAAATATATATATTAAAATCCTATTTTAAGAGGAGACACGCTAGCGATTGTATAGACAAGCTGATTTGACTGTTCACGGCTGTAGGTATTATCGCGTTCCCGGGGGAAGTTTCATTAACTGGTGATATTACGTTACAATGTGCCCGGGAAGACGGTTCTGTTGCGCTGTTTTGACCTAATTAATATATCACCGAGGGATAAGACGTCTACGGCACTAATTTTGATTAATTGCTAGAGCTAGAGTTTTATCAGGTTACCTTAAGGGGCGCAATTACCATATAGTAGTTTGACCTTTTTGTGCAGCGTTATTTTACGAGGACATATTTTGAAATTGCATATTATATTTCCATTTCTTCGATCTGGTGTCGAGGAAAAGTGCGGCGTTCAGTTCCGCCACTCAGCACGCAATGCCTCCAGAATTTGACGGAAAGTGGGGAACAGGGTGTCTTAACACAAGGTTCTCTCCTGCCTATCCTGTTGTGTATACAGCGTGATACAGCGTGAAGTACTGATTTATTTAAATTATTGGATTAGTTACATTTGTGAATTATTTTGTGAATGATAATATAATTTATGTTATGCTTAAGTTAGTTCTTTAGCTACTTTGTCATAAGACGGGTGGTATATTTTTATTTTTTCTTTTTTATACATTACACAATTTTAAAACGATAATTATTTATAAGTATACTAACGGCCCCCGCTTGAAATATACCAATGTTTATTTAAATGTATTTAAGAAAAAATCGACCAAGAGCGAGTCGGACTCACTCACAGAGGGTTCTGTAGCAATTGCAAGTTTCAAACCTTACAAGTTTTGATAATGCGGTACATAAAGTTAAGAAACTTAAGTTTGCAGGCATATACACTTATTTAGTATGAAATTATCTACAAATATAAGTCTATAATGATTTATTTGTATGAAATAGTAATTTTTTACTTTTCGATTTCTTATTTATTTGTTTTGTAAGATCTTACTTCGTCCTAAATTTCAAAACTGTAGGTTTACGGAAAGTTAGTTTTGATAACTTGGTGAATTTCATACAAAATGAAATAAAAGAATACATAAATGTTCATTTCTTTTGACTGCGTTGTATTAGAAGCTTAATTTCTATGCTTCTAATACAACGCAGTCAACGGCAACGCAGGAATTGTAAACTTGAATATCTGATATAAATTTTACCATACCCCAACGCGATCTCAAGTAAAATGGTCTTGGCAGACGGACAGACGGACAACAAAGTAATCCTATAAGGGTACCGTTTTTTTCCTTTTTAGTTTGGTTATCTATGCTGTTGCTCACTAAATAATTATAATATTTAAGTCATATATTATTTCATATCTGTCTAGATAGATTAGACTTCACTTTACCTAGGTAAACAGTAACTGCGCGCATATTGCAAACGTAATTTTTTCCACATGAATTCCGATTCCGAAAAATTCCGGGTTAAAATATAGATTATTGCAAGGACTACGTGACGTCTTGAGAAGGTGTCAATTTATATTGGAGAATCCTAAATATTGAAATCTCGGTCTATATTATAATCATATAGTGTTGAGTTTTTTCTATCATCATACAAATAATAAATTACAAACGATATCAAATAACAAAACTTTGAAAACTAAAGATTTTTACTCACTTTCCGCGCAATTTTCGAGGCATCACGTATTGAGTGGCCGAACTCTAAAGGCGGAAAAATGAATATATATATATAGATATTAATAAATTATATCTCTTTTTCCAAACTGGGAACTGAATTCACAACCGTCGCGTTTAAAGTCACACGTTTGTGGATATCTTCCATGTATAGACACCGCCACTATATCATTTTATTATATGTATGTGACACGTAGCAAATAAATTTTTTGAAGTAACTTTTATTTTTTATGTCTCTAATTTATAAAACTAAACAACTATTTGATTAAAATAGGCTAAGAAACACTATTATTATTTTTAAATTGCGTACAGTTCCGGTTCATGGATTCTTTTCATTAAATGATTGTTGTGATGGAAACATGACGATTTATGAACGCTACATTTTACTTATTTCCTCTGAAATTTCTTAGTTATGATTTGATCTTGATATAGAAATGGAAGTCTAAAGTCTGTGTTTATACTTTTATATCGTTACTTGTGTTGTGTTTATGTTCGTTTTTCTATAAAATGTAATGAAATCTCGAGATAAAACCAAGCCAAGTCTAAGCCCTTATTATCCCTTATTACGATTTTTTATTAATATAGTTAAACGGCAGTGCGTTGCTGCGCGCTCGACTTTGCGGGAGCACTGTCGTATATGGATAGAGATCTATACACGGCATCTAGATCTACTTCACAAGGATGGCTGAAATATAATTTACACAAAAATAGAATCATCCAATAGTTTATATGTATTTTTTTAAATAGAGTATATCAATTTCAATGCCTCAATCAGTCTTTTGTACATTCAAAGTGTATTTTAAACTAAACAATCGCGCTATAAATTAAAAAAAATAAATTATTTACAAAAAAAAAAATGGCTCAAATCCAAAGCTAAACTTATGCTAAATAATTGCTCAACTTAAACAAATAGTGTCTCAACCACCTGGGCCCTGCGTTAATTCGGCCGTGTAACGACCCGCAGGTAATACAACATTATGCTCCACCCTGCCGTGTAATGTATAAGTGTGTAAGTAATCCTATAATTACCTCAGTTCGGGCTCCGTTTTCATTGGTCGTAAACCCCAATGGCTCTGCAACACCGTACGGACTACGGACAGTCCCGTTGCACTATAAAGTGTCGGCTAATAGGGATTACTACACTTAACGTGAGATTTATTTTAATGTTTTTTGGATAGTTAAAATTTTATTTCATTTCATTTCACTTATTATGTATTTATTTAATTGTAGGGTGATTGGATTTATGTTGTTTATTTGTGTTGTTTTTTTGGTTATTTTTTTTTTCGTTCAAGGTTTTTTTTTATGTAATTTTTTTCTTATGTTGTCAGTCAGAAGTATGCTATTATGCTATTTAAAAATCTAATGGGTTATGGTAAGACTACAATAAGATATCAGTTTTGATTTTTGTGCAGTAACATCAGAATTTTATGATTCTACAAAGCCTGTTTGATTAATATATATTTTTTTTATCAGCTTCACGCTGTATCCCGTACACAGCAGGGTAGGCAGAGGGGACCTAGTGTTAAGATACTTCGTTCCCCACTTTCTGCCAAATTCTGCAGGCATTGCGTGTTGAGTGGCAGAAATCAACGCCGCACTTTGCCTCGACACCAGAGCGAAGAAATGGAAATATAAATTTAAGTAAATATTTCATCTCCTCGAGTGGGAATCAAACCCACAAACAATCGATTTACAGTCACACTTTGTGCCGCTGCGCCACGTGGCCTTAATATATTATTATTATTTTTAATATAAATAATTTGTTTTGTACATACGTATATTTCTAATTTTATAGTTTGACTTCGCTTTGTAAATCTAGCAAGCATAACTTTTATGAAAATACTCTATGAAAAATAAGTGCCTGATAAACAAAATCAAACTGTTGATATTATCTTATCGGATTGTTTCTGAAGAATTCCAGTCATATAGGAAGTAATCCGATGGGTTAGTATAACTTTATTGTTATAAAGCAGCACGTGAAGGATAAAGGTGCCACCAACTTTTGCCGTGGTAAAACTTGTTTGTAACTTCGTGTTGCTGTATTAAACTGCTCATGATTTGGTTATATTATGAGAAGTACCTATGTTTAAGTTTCTATACGGATTACTTTATATTTTTTTGATCACGTATAAAATATATATCTAAATTATTTTATTGATTACTAGCGACCTAAACGCGGCTTCGACCGCTTAGAATTATATGGCTAAATTCGTTCAGTACTTTTTGCGTAAAAGTGGAACGACCATTCATCCTAACAGATTTTGACGTTTATAATATTAGAAGAATACAGTAATATAAATCACTACTTATTTTAAAGTAATGACAAGTTGTAGGTCTCAATTTTATTTCCATGGATTATATAAACCCATACTTCAACGTTTTTGCTCCTACAGCAATTTTGAACTCTTCTATTAGTGCTTTTCCACACTCCCCAAGACACTTATGTGTCACGTGCTAATATTAGTGTACTACATTCAGTTGTAATAGGACAATCTAATATTTATAGTATACATACTCGTATATAGTAATGTAAAAAATTATAAGGAAAAATATATGCTTCTCTTGTAGTTTTAAGTTCTGTTCATGTTTAAAAATAGTAAAACTGATAAGGCTTAATGAAAGTGGGAAGGATTTCCTACCGCTCAAAAGCTGTATTTGATATTTCAAGTTCTATTTCTGTTCAGTCAATGTTCAGTCTAAAGTGTGAATAGAAATTCCGTGGTTGAGGTAAAATTAGCGTGTGAGTTTATATGTGCTTGTCCGTTGCAGTGTCTGGAACAGGTCAGGACAGCCGGCTAACCGCAGTTTGCGCTCGCCGCATCGACTGCAACTGGTCCGCCAGACTGACACAGGAAATTAATATAAATTCCTATCACATGAACTCCGAACATAGCGCGCTTCGCCGTCAGAGTCAGTGATGAGCCCATTGTACGTTTCAATCTAACAAACCTGTCGGTTGTTGTTAGTTTTGTTTCCAATGGAACGCGTTTAGATTACATATTGAGCTACCTGTAAGCGTTTAATCTATATATATATATATATATATATATATATATATATATATATATTATATATATATATATATATATATATATATATATATATATATATATATATATATATATATATATATATATATATATAAAAATATATATATATATATATATATATATATATATATATATATATATTATATATATATATATATATATATATATATATATATATATATATATATATATATATATATATATATATATATATATATAAAAGGACATGTACCTGACTGACTGAGGTAAGACGCACGCACAGCCTTAACCGCTGTGCGTAGAAACGTGAAATTTGGACAGATGTTTATTTTCATAATCTGGACACCCTCTAAGGGATTTTAAAAAATGTTAACCCTAAAGGGGTGAAAGTTTGTATTGATTTTTTTTTTAAATCGGCATCGATTTTTATAAAATTTGAAATTCAGACTCTTAAAAACATTTCATTGAACACGTGTTTCATGGTTTTTTAGAATTCACCCCCTAAGGGTGCAAATAAAAGGTTGAAAGTTTGTATGGAAAAATCTTTAAATCACCATCGATTTTGAAATGTTGTGTCCAAATAAGCGGGCGAAGCCGCGCGCGCCAACTAGTATATTATAAACTTGAATGACCGAATGAACTGAACACTGTGAAACTGAATTATATAAAAAAAAATGTAAGTATATAAGTAATCAGAAAATCCGATAAATTATAATGAATGAAGCTAAATTGGATGGTAAAATATACAGCCAGTGCCGTGTAAATACTGTGGAAAGTTGATACTCGTTCACATTTCGCTTGGTTTAGACAGTCATATTGAGTGAAATAAAAAGTGTTTTTCACAGAAAAGCCTTCAATTTTCGTCATATAATTATAATATTATTTCTTAGTATTCTTTAGTATATAATTCCTTTTATGGTTATATTGTGATATACGAGGGGCTCGCCAAAAGTAAGGTTCCCTATTTTGTAATTCGGCTTCGGAGCGCGGGAAAAATTTGAAACTTGGCGGGATATTCCGCTAGGATGTGGTGGCCACACTGATTTTTGGAGGGAA
>DWQW01005677.1:0-17417 GCA_018249695.1 Heliconius erato demophoon
AATTCGAGGGAAAATGGGGAACGGAATGTCTTAACATAAGGTTCCCTACCCTGCTAAAAGCCAAAAACAAAAAAATAATTGAAACTTTAAATTGTAATACAATTTTTTTTGTTTAAGTTTATAACGCGGGAATACGTAAAAATATTTACTAAGAAGGTGGATAGCTGAAAGCAAAGAATAAATCATTTTAAAATGACCAGACATTTTAAAAAAGATCATTAAGCTTTTATACTGTGCAGGCAGAATTACCAAATTTTAGATATACCTATGATGTGTAAATAAATTTATAATTAGTTAAGAGTAGAGGTTAACAATTTTAGACCTATTAACCTCTCTCTTAGGATCACACACAAATTTAGATACTTATTGTTTCTTGTCATCTTTAGAGGATGGTTATGTAAATATATATCTATTGTGTGTGACCTTTGATACTCTATTCTTTAATATAACTCCCACCGCATTAACTGATAATTACGTACATTATTTTTTTTAATTTTTCTTACATTTTCTTTTTATTAAAAATATTGACTGAGCTCTTTATAATAATCCTAAACAATTAGTACCTTCTAAAAGTCTTCTTAGCTCCTCCACAGCTGGCTTCACAATTTCTGGAGTTTCACGTAATTCACGTCTAGCGATCTCTCTGACAGATTCTCTAGGTTCCTCTAACTCAAACTGTAGTAGAAAGTCACCCAACTGCACGCCAGGCAGCGTAGTTACTTCTGATAGCATATGCTGCGATACTGAAAAAAATGGTAAAAAAAAATATTAAGGTGCCTGTTTTAATGAATTATATCAAAATCTAAATCCTACTGTTTATCCTAATAAACTATTAGGCTTGTTTATTTTCTTTTTAGTTTTATGCAGTCAGGGTTTTTGTTTTTATAAATATTTTTTTATTAATGAATAATGTTTATTTTATTTTAAATAGGTTATATTACATCATATTAAGTGATTCAATGTAACTGACTGTACCTACGGAGTTACCTCGAACAATCAGAATGTATCATATGGTATAGACAACACTGAGTTATTTAAACTTGATCACGGATGTGAAGCCGCAGGTGAAAATGGTTTATATCTCTAGCTTGTTAGCCTCAGTTTATCATCATATTTTATTAAGAGAAAATAAAATTTATTATATATAATTTACTTGTTTAGCTTGGTGAGTAACATCAAGATAAAAATATTGTCAATTTCATATTTTATGTCATATTTGAAACTCAAAAGTAAATTTACATTTATTGTTGTGTAGGTTTATATGAACATGTTAATCTGTAATTCTATATGGTTTCAACGTGGGTGACACGAAACTATAAACAAGAAAAATAAATATATGAAGTAGAAGTTAATTTCTAGAAATATTTTCTCTTCTATTCATCTATCCATACTGATTACTAAAATTTTCACTAAAAAGTTCAACTTGTACTCAGTGGAATAATTATATTTGCGATTTAACTATACAAAACAAAACCGGACAAGCGCGAGTCGGGCTCCGAGCTTTTTCTAAAATTCAGGCATAGCTTAGCCAGAGCCGTATCGTCTGATACCTCACTTATTTGATACGATATTTTGCCCCCCTTTTAAGGCTATTAGTTTTTAAAATTTAACCACAAATGTATAGTTTTCAGATTTTTTCCTAAGTGAGCTAAGATATCTCCAAGCGTTCTTGAGATAAAGTCTCTTAACAGACAGACAGACAGACGGATGGACAACAAAGTGATCTTATAAGGGTTCCTTTTTTCTTTAAAAGGTACAGAACCCTAAACAATAGGACTCCAATAAATATAAGAGAATATATTAACTATTAAAAAAGCTTTCTGCTTTAGATATATATTTATGTTGCATGCGCACACAAAACGTTACATATTTTCAAAGCTATGAAAACAGGTTAATTTATTTAAAAATAAAATATTGCATTTACAACAGCGTCTGAATGTAAACGCAATGGTTGCGGATTTAATCCTCACTCGGGCAAAATACTTAACAATGCGACTCAAAAAAGTTCTTTATCCTGTTGAAGAAGAATTTTTAATCAAACTCGTTTTCTTTAATATAATCAAAACAAAACATATCAAACTACTTACTTTGATATAGTTATATGAAAGTATTTTTTTATATATGTAGCTATATTATAATAAGTGATATCAATATTAGTGAAGCTATATAGTTTATGAATTCTGTCGGACACCTAGGTATCCAGAATGCGTCTTTTTTTATGGAAAAGGCCAAAGCAAACGAGCGTTCGGATCACCTGATGGTAAGTGATTACCGCCGCCCACGACCCCGTGCAACACCAGAGGAACTACAGGTGCGTTGCCGGCCTTTAAGGTGGAGATAGACGCGCTTTTTGAAGGTACCCATGTGAAACACTGCCGCGGGTAGGCCATTCCACAGTTCCGTGGCGCGTGGAAGGAAGTTCCTACGAAACCGCACAGTAGTGGATTGCCACGTATACAGGTGATGTGAATGATATTATAGCTTGTGGCGTACTGTGTGGTTAGAAAATTCGGCGGCAGGTAATAGGTCAAACAGTTCTTTAGAACACTCCCCAGATAAATGCAGTAGAGAACGCACAGTGAGGAGACGTCTCTACGCAAAGCCAACATGATTCAAATGGCTCCACGTTGTATGCGACAAATGGTTCAAGCTGATACTGGGGTGCACCAGCCCAGAGATGAGAACAGTGCTCCATATGGGGCCGAACCTGGGCCCTATATAGGGCCAACATAATTTAATTTTATTTAATTTTTTTTCACAGACAGTAAAATTCATGATTCGTAATTTATTTTAACCTTTATATTATTTAATACGGAAGTTGGTTGGCGTATATGTAAATGCCATCTTATTCATTCGTCCTTGACAATTAGGAAGTATTCGTTTTTTATAAAATCTAAATCAACACACACTGAAGCTTCGATGCAAGATGCGTAAATTATCCTATTAAATATTCTTTATTTATTAAACTACCTTCAAATATTGATTATTAAGAACACAAAGAACAAGGTTTTTGAGGCACCCGTAGTGTTAATGAGGCCAGTAGTGGCGCGCGTGGCGACTGGTTGTGGGTTCGATCCCCACTCGAGGAAATTAAATATTTATTTTCATTTCTTCGCTCTGGTGTCGAGGCAAAGCGAGACGGTGAGTTCCGCCACTCAACACGCAATGCCTCCAGAACTAGGCGGAAAGGGGGGAATGGAGTGTCTTAACACTAGGTTCTCTCTGCCTCCCCTGCTGTGTGGTATTTAAATGTAACTTAATTTAGTATTACTATTTAATGTGTGCACCAGCCTACAATTCTTTTTTTTTTTATTAATCACCAGTCAACAACTAGTTTGTGGCCAAACCGCTTTAGCAACTTTAGTGAATAATCAATATTTATATAAATTATGGATCTAAAATTATAAAAATTAATATTCATGATTTAAAATCGTTATGGCCTTTTAAATTAATATTGTGTATTGTTCCTCATTACTATGGCAACAATTTGAATAAAAATTGGCAATAAAAATGCTATTTGCTATCATGTTATACATATGCCATATTATAATCAACTATTTTGTTACATATTATAATAATGCCTTAATAAAATATAATTAATTTAATGTTGCCGTGGTGATTTTATTGCGGAAAAATGTGTGTTTATGTGTTCTAATACTACTTAGAAGGATGTTTATCATTCGAATTTTGTATTTCTCATGCCAGATTTCTTTCAGCTTCACGCTTTATCCCGCACACAGCAGGGTAGGCAGAGGGAACCGAGTGTTAAGACACTCCGTTCCCCACTTTCTGCCGAGTTTTGGAGGCATTGCGTGTTGAGTGGCGGAACTCAACGCCGCGCTTTGCCTCGACACCAGAGCGAAGAAATGAAAATATAAATGTAAATAAATATTTAAGAAAGTTAAAGTATTATTAATATTATAATATGTCCGTCTGATAGGCGGCCGAGCGCCACAAAGTGCTGACAAAGGAGAGATCGGGTGAACAGCGCCGGTGGGAAAGGAATTTCTTCAGTTCCCACACTTATTATTCCATCGTGGAGTAATTAAGTCGTAGGTTAAGTTAGATTAATTTAGGTTTAAACAGATTACTTGTTTTATAACATTGAAAGCAGTAATCTTAGATATAGTTTAGTTTTAAATTAAATTTGTATTTGAATTTAAGATTTTATTAATTTAAGTTTTGTATATAAAAATCGTATTTTTTTTAACCCTCCAACTGCAACCAACGTAACTCACTCACATTGTTTATATTCGGGCAGAAAATAAGTGAAAATAAAAATACAATTTAAAAATTATACATAATAAATTGCTAGCTTATTAAGTCTAGACTATATAGTAAAATAAAAAATAAAAGAAATATGCGAGAATGGATGTTTGCAATGACTGAGTGCATATAGTCATGTAAATATTACAGTGAATATCAATATATGCGATGTATGCTCTAACATAAAGATACTAATTTATCGATTTGCCATTGTTTTACATTAATTTTCTATGATTAACAACTTTATGTATAGCTTTCTAGTTATACCAGCTAGGCCAGTCGTGGCGCAGTGGCACAAAGTGTGACTGTAAAACCCACTGGTTGTGGGTTCTTCGCTCTGGTGTCGAGGCAAAGCGCGGCGTTGAGTTCTGCCACTCAACACGCAATGCCTCCAGAATTCGGCAGAAAGTGGGGAACGGGGTGTCTTAACACTAGGTTCCCTCTGCCTACCCTGCTGTGTGCGGGATACAGCGCGAAGCTGATTTATTTATTTTTTTATTTTTAAACTAGTTATATTGTTATCTACGTATCTCATAATATTAACTTTTATTTACCCTGTGTGGGTGCCGTATGAACGTTCAGTTTTTAAGCCTGTTTGTGTTTTCTTTTCTATATTTCACTATTTTTAAAAGTCAAATAAACTTTAAATATTACGAAAGTAACGTAATTTTGATATTTAATGTAATTCTTAAATGGTTAACATTTTAAAACTGAATACTTAGAAAATATTAATAATATTAATAATGACTAAGCAATTATAAATAATATAATGAATGGAAGACCACACCACAAGAATTTTACAATGTGTTTCCCCACATTAACTATATTATATTTTTTATTGAAATCACGAAAACATTTTTTTACTTTGTTGACAAATTTTTCCTTGTTTTCTAAATTTGACAGCAACATCATTTATATGTAGAGAATGCACTTATTATTATGAAATATTAATAATATCTTAATTACTATTTTTATCTCAAAATTAAAGTAAAAAATATTCAAACGAAATGACCCGAGAATAAAGTGTAGATTTATGAGTAAAAGTCGGTAATATTTTATTTTTTTAGTCGGGTCGAATAAGCAAAATATGCTTAAAAATATGAACAATACGAAACTGCATTGTAGCACTTTAATAAATATAATGAAGTTTCTTATACAAGTTTTTATTTGTAAACAGTTTAAATTGCTATATCGTATGTTCAATTAATAAGGCCAAGTGCATGATTCAGTTAATATCACAATCTCATCTTACACGGAACCAATACCTACAGCAAACACTTTTGCACTCAATTTATTCTTATTAAAATGAGTAATCCTTAAGAATATTTTTTTCCAGCGTCACGCTGTATCCCGCACACAGCAGGATAGGCAGAGATAACCTAGTGTTAGACACTCCATTCCCCGTTTTCCGCCGAATTCTGCATTCATTGCGTGTTGAGTGGCGGAACTCAACACCGCCCTTTGCCTGACATCAGAGAGGAAAAAATTATTACATATTTCATTTCCTCGAGCGGGGATCGAACCCACAACTAATCTCGTTTACAGTCATACACTGGTAAACGCGACTGGTCTCCTCTTAAGATTTAATAGATATAATAAAAAAAACCTTATGAGTTGCAGTTTAAAATATTACTTACCTTTTCCCATTGTTCCAAGAAAATAATCACTTTAATAGTTATCAGTAATTTAATTTTAAATGGTGCTTTACTATTTTGAAATGTTGGAATACACTTAAGCAATGAAGGTACGGTGATGACCGCGCGTGTGACCAGACTGCACAGTCGAACGAGCATCCGTGTTGATTTATACTGGTAATATCGGTAGGCCGCTAGTACCTACTCTTTAACATTTACGCTCTTGAAATGTATCGGCGTGAAAAAATTTATATTGTGAATACCTTTTAAACTTTAGATTAATGGATAGGTCTTTGAACTAAACACACTTGTAGGAAGTATAGGTTGATATTTTTTTTTATGTATATAAATATCTACATAAATTAATTATATATGTATTTAGGTAGGAATAATATTAACTATATATAAAAAGATAAATTAATAAGGAAAAAAAAGTACGGACCAAATGTATGTAGTGGTATTGAAGTGAAAAATAAAAAATAATCAAAGTTAACTCAGAAATTCTTTGTACAATATTTGTTGTGCAATATATATCTATCTATATAGATTTACTATATAAATGAATAATTTATTTATATAGTAATTCCTCATATGATAATTCGAACCAACAGCCATCGTATTTACATCAGTGACCGACCGTACCACTGAGCTATGCGGACAGAGAGGACTTCATATATTTAATTGAGTTGTATAACTTCTAGGTGTTTGTAACTGGTCTAGAAGTAAAATTTAACTTAGTCTTATATTACTGTAACCACAAATTTTGTAAGCTCTATTAAGTGAATGAATTTTTTAGTAATTGATAAAACCATTAATTTTGACATAATTAATTTAAAATTGTTTATTTTGTTTACGCTGACGATCAAAATAACAATAACATTCTAAATATTATGTTAATGACCCATAAGATCAGTAGGCGAAACAATTGCCTAACATCGTAACATAATTAAAGCAATTTTGGACTAAATTCACTGTATTAATAGCTTTTTAAAAATATCTAACAAATTTTTAATGTCAGTGTAAAGTTAACTGATCTTAATATAAACTTTTTTGTTTATGTTGTTCATAAATAAATAATATATTTTTATATCTATTTTGTTTAATAAAGGCCAGCAGCAGCAGTCAGGGTATGGTTGGGATCGATAAGGAACGTTCAAGACATAGACATAATATTTTTTTTTTATTCAGCATGACGAGAACCATAAATATGAAATGCATGCAATGTGCTGCAAATGCAAAATAAGTGACAAGCGAGAGCTCTAAAGTGGCGCATCCCAATTCAGAGGTGTCCAAATTTTTATGTTTTCCAAATCCTCTCAGTTCAAAGTAACTTCGTAAGATGGTATAAATCCACTGAAAAATCTTGCTACAACTGTAAAAAGCAGTTGCAGCAGCTAAGCACTTGTTGGTAGGGTACTTGTAGACAGCGGTCAATTTTCTTTCAGTGCGAGAGTAGAGAGAAACATACGCCCTAAAAGCGGCCAATAGACTGCAAAAGAATTTTCATCACATTTCCTCTTGCTCTTGCAGAAATAGTTTTCGTCATCCAGACCTGATATTTTTTTGTAAAACTTCAAGTTCCGTACTAAGAAACATCAATAAAAATATAATTCTAAAGTAAACAAGTCTATATGTATAGTAGCAGCGAGAACAGGAAATCTCTCTATAGTTTTCTAAAGATGTCGGCCTGCTTAGAACTATCTATTTACTTTGAATGCGGTACTAGTAGTAGAATTATTTCACACATCGTTAGGTAGAGAGAGGAGCTCGTAGAATAGAGGCTTCTTAATTTAAAAGGTCTTTTAAACTTACATTTGGGTCGAAAGTACCAGGCACTCTTGATGGAGGTGCGGGTGGTTCGTCCCCCATCAAGATCAATGGGCCTGGTACTTGCACAATAAATTCATGGTATACTAATTTATTTAATCTCTTCTAAGTTCTCATTTTTTGCCAAATATCAAAATTCTAGGTCTGAAAGTACTCTATAGGTTTTGATTAGGTACACGGCGATTTTCCAGTATGCGACAAAAACGAAGTTCATACGATCGCTTCTTTTAATTGCATTGACTTATTATGCTCCAAGAGACTGTAAACGTGGAATAATCTGGATTTACATGTATTAATTACAGCTTGATATCTCGAGTTCTTTAGAAAAGGAGTACTGACAGACGGATAGACAGACAACGAAGTAATAATATAAGGGTTTTGTTTTATTCTTTTGATGTACGGAGCCCTAAAAAATAGTTATTCATTCGTTATTACGTCATTTCTTTGTACGTTGTAGTGAAAATATGTGTGTGATGTAAATGTCTACCCCTTCCTGAAATATGATAGCGGCACTCAAAGACAAACTATCCCAGGAGCACCTCCGGTGTTGGAAAATCCCTCCCTGAGTCTTTAAACTCAGGCCTCCTGTCGAATTCTGGGGAGGCAAAGTACGGGTCCTATACAGGATTCAGGTTCGGCCTTATATCAAGTTATACTACTGTTCTCATCTCCTTATACTACTGTTCTCATCTCCGGGCTGCGGCACTCCAGTATCAGCTTGAACCATTTGATCGCATACAACGTAGAGCCGTTCGAATCATTGGGTACCTACTGATTTGTGAAAGCTTTGACACATTCTTTTGCGCAGAGGCGTCACTTACCATCAGGTGACCCGAACGCTCACTTGCCTTGTCTTTTCCATAAAAAATGTATTATATATATTTTGTTTAATAAACAGTTTTTATTTGAATCTTTGTTCTATAAAATTCTGTCTTTAGTGCATTTTCATTGTCATTTAGATTTTATACAAGCATTAATAATAAAATTAATTGAATATTTTTTTTTATTTTATGGCTGGTGGATTTGTTTAATTCGAAAAAAGACGATAATAATATAGTAATGTTATTAAATTACTCATGAAAAACATCGCAGGGCATAAAATATTTCATATTATGATAATATCACATCATCGGCAAAGACGTTGCTACCTTTAGCAATGTCGTCATAATTATATAGCATCGCGAGATAGCAGGTAACGGCTTTACCTGTTATTTTAAGATGATGTTATAATAATGAGTAGATCGAGATACCATATTTTATATTTCGCTAACCGCTAAGTAATAATTTCGGAGATATTGATTTTTTTTTGTCTATAACTTGGACAATATTGTTTATTAATTAAATTGTTATAAATGTATATATGCATATAAATTTATAATAATAAATTTGAAACATGAAATATGTTACTGTTTTTTTATTACTCTCTAAGGTAGAACAAATGAATAATAATCAAGAAATGGCGTCGACAGATTATGTATAAGTATTAGATGCCATAAAACTATTTAAGACAACTATTTTTTTTCAGCTTTACACTGTATCTCTGTAACAGAGTAAGCAAAGGGAGCGTAGTGTAAAAAAACCGCTCCTCACTTTCCGCTGAATTTTTGAGTCTTTGTGTGTTGAGTGGCGGAATTCAACGCTGCGCTCTTGCCTCGACACTAGAGCGTAAAATTAAACTTATTAAATATTTAATGTCCTCAAGTGGGAATCGAACTTACAGCTTCACGCGTTTACAGTTACACGCTTGCGCCTTTGCGCCATGACTCAACAAAACTCAACAAAATCGAATTATAAATAAAAAATGATTTATTAAAGCAAAAGCCATTTTTTGAAAGGAATTCAAGTATTACGCCATCTATCGAGCCGACGAAGTACTATATCGTAGTAATGTATTAGGCGTTATTTATTCAAGCGCTTCTTGCGGTATTTGCTATTTGTCGACAGAGGGAATCCTAACTGCAAGCGAAAGAATTTAAAGGCTTCATTGTTATGATTTTTTAAAAGTTTGTTCTATGATAAACTTATAAGAAAACAATTTTTATTTATTTATATTTTTTTTTATATTCCTTTAATAGCTATTAAAAATAATTTTAACATAAAAGATATATCTATATATATAAAAGGACTTGTGCTGACTGACTGAGGTAAGACGCACGCAGAGCCGTAACCGCGGATGGTAAAAACGTGAAATTTGGGCAGATGTTTATTTTCATATTCTGGACATCCACTAAGAAGGGAATTTGAAAAATTTTAACCCTAAAGGGATGAAATATGGGTTGAAAGTTTGTATGGAAAAAAAATTTAATCTGTACCGATTTTTATAAAATTTGAAATTTAGACTTAAAAATATTTCATTGAACACGTGTTTCATGGTTTTTAAGAATTCACCCCCTAAGGGTTCAAATAAGGTGTTGAAAGTTTATATGGAAAAATCTTTAAATTGCCACCGATTTTTATAAAAAAATTAATTCAGGCTGTTAAAAATATATTATTGAACACGTGTTTCATAGTTTTTTTAAGAATTCACTCCTAATAAGCGGGCGAAGCCGCGCGCGCCCTCTAGTATGTATATATTTTACTAAAAAAAAATTTCTACTCAGTTGTCATGTATAATAAGTTAATTAATATAATAATAAATACATATAAAGTCATTCATTCATTAGCTTCACTCTGTATCCCGCACACAGCAGGGTAGGCAGAGGGAACCTAGTGTTAAGACACTCCGTTCCCCACTTTCTGCCGAATTCTGGAGGCATTGCGTGTTGAGTGGCAGAACTCAACGCCGCTCTTAGCCTCGAAACCAGAGCGAAGAAATGGAAATATAAATTTAGGTAAATATTTCATCTCCTCGAGTGGGGATCGAACCCACAACCAGTCGGTTTTGCAGTCACACCTCGTGCCGCTGCGCCACGACCGGCCTCAAAGTACATATAAAGTATATCTTAAATAATTTTATTTCAATTATTTTTTCTCACTCAACTTTCCGTCAATTTTTTTAAGACTAAGCTCAATGTCGCTATTTGTTGCCAAAGCCAGGTTATGAAAATAATTCGTTCCCACAAGTGGAAATCGAACCCACGGCTGTTTCATTTGCAGACAGATTCTGTGCCGCTGTACCACGTTGGCCATTTCACATAATTAATCGAACAATAAAATATTCTAGATTAAATCAATAATTTAAACAAAGACGCAACGCCTGCTTCTTCTTAAGACCTTCATAGCGTGCACGAAGGGTAAAATATTAGGTTTGCTCCATTTTAGTTTTTTTATATTACTGTTAACAACTATAATTTATTAATTATACGAACTTTATTAATTGTACTAATTATTACTTATATAGTATTATAGTAGTAGTAGGATATAGTATCTACTTATATAGGAGATTTTTTTAAATGACCTCAATTGGTTTTTATCAGATCAAAAAAATGACCTCCGGACAACTTAGCAAAAAATATACTAAGCTGCTGTCCTTTGCACTAGACAATTTTATTTAATTGCTATTAATTTGATAGATACCGGTATATACTTCACTGTTTTTTTTGTAAATTTAATTAACATAATTTTACTTTTATATTTAATTTTATATAATGCTAGTTTTTATCTTAGCGACAAATTTAAACACTCTCTTTGAGCCAGCAAGCTGAAACCGTATCGATTTGCGACAGCATTCGCAAAAACTTTCTGTTTGTACCTGACCTAGAATTGCGGTTGTCACTTTGAATGCGCCTTATATAGAGAACGATAAGTTTTTATTTCGGAATGCTGTATTATGGTAACATTACATTTATAATTTACTTCAAAGTAATTATGCCATATTAGATATCCTAAAATAGCTTTAGTCATACTATACTATTTCATGTATGCACTTATAGGACAATAGAGTTGTCATAAAATGCAATTAATGTACTTAGACCGATGAATAATTCACATTGATAAGCATACGATATGTTATTATAGTTTTGGTTGACTCTACTTTTAAATTATGAATAAAGGATCATGCCGGCAAGTTATGGTCCTTATTAACCCACCGTTATAATTTTAGGTTCCTATGTTTCCTCTGTCTAGCCTGTTATGTGCGGGATACAGCGTGATTCGAATTTGCTTTCGTCATTGTAGGCGTACACGTGTTTGTGCTATTTGCACTCCGAGCCCACCTAGCTGTAACTGTATTATGGCATCTTACTCGGCCACGGCCCTTGTCCGCACTTGGCTGCACTCACCGCATCTAGATATAGGCATCTATAGTAGATATTGTATACGTTTTGCAGGGTATTGATCCGTCCATGACTTCTGTAAGAGCTTAAAAAACAATTTCGAAAATTGTTTTTTAACATCTAAAGTTATAGTTAAATGCTTAAAATTATAGTATCCTTTTTTTTTTGTGTAAATTTGAGTAAATATTTTTATTTCGTTGGGATTTTAAATTTGAAAAAATAAGTTTGCTACATGAATTCAAAAAAATTAAATAAAATGTACCTGAATGTTATCTAGAAATCCAAATATTATTAGATGTCATTTTCATTTATTATAGTATATCGTTTTATATTAATATTGAAACTATATATTTTTTTAGTAGTAGTTAGTTAGTTTGTGTGTTTGTGCACGATAATCTCAGAAACGGTTTAGCACAGCTTTCACTACATTTAATGCTTGTTTCATTTCAATCGGTTCATAAATAAAAATGTTATGTCGATTTAAATAAAATCAATCAATTTAAGATATAAATATAAATTTCCATTTTTCGGATATTTCGTACATTAGTACTGCAAGATCTCAGTTCTAGCCAATTTTCATACATCCTTTTCAATTTTAAATTTTCATATTTCCCGTAGTTCTTACATGTAGTAAGAACTACGGGAAATACTCTATACGTATTACACCCATTTTATACGAAATGAACTACAAATATTCCTCTGTAATCTTTTTTAGGGACAGTATAAAAAGGTTTACGTATTTTAAATATCTTTAAAAACTTATTATTCATTTACTTCTTGTAAAAATTACTAACAAGCAGTACAGTTTTACTTAATAAATGTTATAAGTAATCATAAAAAAATATTTATGAGATATTTTTATGAGATATCACACTTTTATTGCATCCAAATACATTTTTCCCTTCTCATTTAACGTTCGTTGTAATAAAAGTAATGAAACTTATAATACTTAATAAATTCATAATGAATCAGCTTCACGCTGTATCCCGCACACAGCAGGGTAATCAGAGGGAACCTAGTGTTAAGTCACTCCGTTTCCCACTTTTAGCCGATTTTGGAGCCATTGCATATTGAGTGGCGAAACTCAACTCCGCGCTTTGCCTTGACACCAGAGCGAAGAAATGGAAATAAAAAAATTAAGTAAATATTTCATTTCCTCGAATGGGGCTCGAACCCACAACCAGTCGCGTTTACAGTCACCCTTGTGCCTCTGCGCCACGACTGGCCCCAAATTCATAATGAGTAATAAATAAACTTTGTTTGTGTGGATCTACAGTAGCTAAATCTTCGTAGTAAATATTTTAGTTATCAATAGATATTTTTCCGAACTCTTTGATATATCTACTCCTAGATAGAAAATACTTAGATGAAAGATTGTATTTGAAACAAGATATTTTGTAAGGGGCTAATCTTGTTAAAAACGAATTCTAACTTCCACGTTATTTCACCGTGAACCTTCTGAATTAAAAGATAAAAAAAAACAATCACATTCTATAATTTCGACAAAATTTCAGAGAAGAAAGTTTTTATGTTTTTAGTAAATATTTCTAATATTTTTTTGTCAGGAAATCATGGTGCCTGATCTGAGTATATGGTTTGAATTTCAACTCAATATCTCCAAGCGTTCCTGAGATAAAGTGTCTTGACAGACAGATAGACAGACAGACAGACGGATAATAAAGTGATATTATAAGGGTTCTTTTTTTCCTTAAAAAGCGGAACCTTAAAAAATAATCCATTGACGTCACAAGTAATGCACGTGTAAATTTGCTTTACATATACTAATTTAGTTATAGTATTGAACTTTGTTTCTATTGAGATTTATATGATTGATGTTAGAATGCATTCAAGCCCATTGAGATTAGTCCGATCATAGTAACACATATTTGGTACTGGGCCAAAGTAGAGGTTGTTAACCGACTGCACATGCGATTATTATTCTATTGTAAACTAAAAATAAACAGATTGACTTCCTCCTAATATGCAGGTGAAGTGTAATGATGACCATATTGGTTTTTCTTATCAAATATAATTTATAATATTTTGTAATGATATATGTAGTATATTTGTGTATAGGTTTTAGAATATAATAATGTATGCAATTTGATAATAAAGTGAAAGAAAATCAATTCTGTACATGAGATATATAAAAAAAACTGATATATTTTCTTGCCAGTTAATGTAACAATAATAGAAGCTAAGTATTAAGAAGAATGCTCTCTTGAATAGTCTTATGAATTTTAATCTTAATGGGAATGGAGTGTATTATCACTACGTTCCCAGGTTCTTAGGTTGCTTCACGTTACACATGTACGCTATTCCTATCTTATCTTAAGTTGTTCATTTTATTTAATTTTTCAGCTTCACGCTACATCAATGTTGTCAGCGGCAGATAATCAAATATAACACCACACATCTAAAACCTAGTAATTTTTTGGTGCTTTCGTTTTTTTTTAATCTGGGGGCACGGCAGTGCCCCCGCCAAGTCGAGTCATGTTTACCTGTCAAGGTAATTTGAAGTTCAGGAATTGGAAAAGTATCGTAAAAGTAACAGTTTTATTCTTGTAACTTAGAGGTAACGTAGAAGTGACTTCGGAGAGGTTAAAAATAACAACCTGGATTTAGCAGGCAGGTATGCAGAAAATCATACTCCATAGTCTTCTGTCATGCCTTCCCAATTCGAGACATTCCATGTTGAATGCCGAAACTCAACGTCACATTTTGTCTTACTTAAGCAGGAAATGGAAATTTTATAGATTTATTTACTTTAAAACAATGTTCGATTACATTTTTACTGATAACAATGAAAGATGCGTGATTTTAAAGTGAAACGTGATTGATTATTATTCCGTTTAACTTTTGTTTTTGTTATCTTTTCTCGATCATATTGTTATCACTTTGTCTGAAGATTATGACATTATAAAATTAGTAGGGTTTTAAATTGGTCTTTTCATATTTTGAGAATTTGGGATAGCCATCTTTCAGTAGGGCAACTACAGTGTCTAACTGTAAACGAGATGATTGTTATTTCGATCTCCAGTCGGGACATTTATAGTATAAAAGTAATTAATTAAAATAAAAATTTATAGTTTAAAGACACTAAGCCTGTGACTTACGACCCAAACATATATGTTTAATGGGCCTCTCGGACGTACCTAACTTAATTTGAAAAAAGAAAAGTGCTGCCTTGGAAGTAGGAATTAATTGTTGATAGGTCTAGACAGGCCGGGAACTTTCGCTATTATCCTAGCCTTTTACACCGACTTGCACCTATTCTATAAGAATAAGATAATATAAGAATTTATTAACTTTAATTTTATGATGTTTCGGGGTATTTGTTTCTCATATATACGCATCATGAGATTCTAATTGGAAGCCGATTCTAAAATTGAAGGCTTTAGTGAAGATATTTTAAACCAGCCTTTTTTTCAGAAACACTATCGATAGATTGTTAGATGTAATATCACTATAAGGTCATATTTGTCGTATAATTATTCATAATTATATTACCTTGACGACACGGCTACTTGCCGTAATTTTTTTAAATTTACCAATGTGGCCGTCATATCGCACAAAAATGTAAGGTAAATTTTCGTATAATTAATTACTTCGTGAAGCGATTTCTTGTGATTTTTGTAAGAGATAAGCAAAGTATTTTAGCTGTTCTTGTTCTGTCTTACATTACACATCTTACACCATTCGTTTGATGACTTCTATAAGTGGGACCATCTTAGGCATTATTAAGAAATTAAATTTTAAACATGTTATTTTTACAGCTTCACGCTTCGTTCATATGAAGCAAAGTGTTCTTAAAATATTTTATTATATTGTCGATATTTTGAAATGTTTGGAAAGGAGGAATACAACGCCATGATGTAAAATTGATATTGTTTTAAAAGACCACTGTTTTTATATAATTAAATTATGCTGTAATTGACGCCAGTTGTTGCGCGGGGCACAAAGTGACTGTAAAATTGACTGGTTGTGGGTTCGATCCCCACTCTAGGAAATGAATTATTTATTTACATTTCTTCGCTTTAGTGTCGAGGCAAAGCGCGGCGTTTAGTTCCGCCACGCGCAATCAGCGGACAGTGGGGAACAGAGTGTTTTAACACTAGGTTCCCTCTGCCTACCCTGCTGTGCAGGATACAGCGTGAAGCTGATTGATTTATTTTATTTTTCACTGTAATTAAAATATGTCGAATAAATAATAACAATAGTGGAAACATTGTTGTTATCGGACTAGGCAGATGGAAGCGTAAATAGAGCAAACGCAAACAACAGAAAAATTATAACATTTTATAGATAAGTATTATACAAATGTGGGCCGGTTGAAAGTTCAAGCAAATTGGGTCAAATATTGATTTTTGTTATTATACTAAAAGTACGCAAGTATAAGTATTATTATTACTATCTAATAGTAAATATATTACTATTAAAATATATATGTAGATATATGTAACATATAAGTAAGTAAATTAATTAATAAAATCAAATCAAATCAGCTTCACGCTATATCCCGCATACAAAAGGGTAGGCAGAGGGAACCTAGTGTTAAGACACTCCGTTCCCCGCAGTTCTTTCGTTAAACACGCAGTGTTTCGAATTTGGAAAGAAAGTGGAGAAGGGAGTCTCTTAACACAGCCTTACCTTTGCCAACTCTATAAAAAAAATCATATGAACTTACTTACCACTTAATATTATAACAGATATCTATAGTTAATTTTAAACTGCCAAATAATAAAATTAAAATTTATTACTATATATTTTATGTACGTAATTTCCTTTAAGCATTCATCAATTTCTTTCAAGCACAAAATTGCATTGCACGTTGTAACAGCTAAAACCTCTCTAGAGCCTCAGTTCAATAGCCGTGACCCTGTTTCAAACTCGATCGACCACAATATTACAGCTCGCCGCTCTTCCTCAATTTAGTATCCATTTGCTGCTGTCACACATTCTAATATAAGTTTGATTTGAACCTTACAAAACAATCTGATCGATTTGTAGTGTTGTGTAAAATATATTTTGTTGTACTCTAGATAAACTATGTTTATATAAATATATTTACATATTTTATAAATATATCTTTGCACATTTTTATATCTAAAGCATTAAGGTAACATAAACAACGTTTCATGGCGGCCATGTTAATAGGTTTTTCACTTTAAATTCGTCTTTTTCCACGCTATATTTACTATTTTACACATTTAATTATTTTACACTCTAAATACGCCGTTTTTTAACCTCAAAATAAAATTATAAAGACGCTAAACGTTGACCTGTATTGTTTTAATCTGGCTTGTGCTTGTATACTTACTACAATACGTCGTTATATATATAAGTTCAAGTATACAGGGTGGAAGAGGCAGCGCTCCATTTACGGAAACAGCATATAGGGTAAAATATTTCAAACCTATACCTAAAGAAATTAATCAAGATGCCTCAACAGTTTGGACGTAGGATTTTTTTTTCA
>DWQW01005678.1:0-17416 GCA_018249695.1 Heliconius erato demophoon
AATGGCAACCCTACTCTAAATGATAAATGATCGAATAGAGTATGGGCGTACAAAAAACGTATGTAAAACTTTAGACAGTTCATTCACCGATTGACACGTGATTGAAACAGTTTGCTATTTGATTTACTATAAATTTTTGATATTCTATTTAAAAAAAAAATAACAAATAGCGACTCAAGCAGCTTCGCCCGCTTAAACTTATTGTTATGTTATAGGTTCCCTCTGCCTATATTATAGACAAATTTTACATAATCTATGTACCTTCCTAAATTGTAGCCTACGTGTTATTCTGATATACTTATAAGCTGTATTACTGTAAAGCTTCATTTAAAATAGTTCAGTAGTTTTTGCATAAACTGGAGCAAACGTCCATGCTCACAAATTTTCACATTTATAATAATAGTAGGATAACATTAAATATTGCTCTTTATTAAAATCAAATATGCATAATATTATTCCATACGTTCATTTTTATTATTTGCAACTGCTATACGGAAAAAAGTTTCAAACGAAAAAAATATATATATTTTCTATGATTAATTACGAAGATATGAATTAAATTTGAAAATAACAAATCTACTTTATACCGCACACAGCAGGGTAGGCAGTTTAGTGTTAAGACATACCGTTACCCACTTTCCGCGGAATTCTGGAGGCATTGCGTTTTGAGTAGTGTAAAATATGAAAAAATGGAAATATAAATTTAAATAAATATTTCATCTCCTCGAGTGGGGATCGAACCCACAACCAGTCGCGTCACACTTTGCACTCCTGCTCCACGACTGATCTCTAAACCTTGAAAAGAAATATATTATATATCCATTAAGTACTCATTCATTTGCTTATTATACTTTTTGCGACAACACTATTAATAATATTACACTAATAAAATATATTGAAATTATTAAAAACATTTCCTACAAACTTATGCTAATATTGAAACGAACAGTTAAACATTGATCAAATACATTAAACGATTGTCAATTCAGTAGATTAAACGGAATATTAATCTTAGTGACAACCGCCGCCCACTGACGAATTATGTATAAACCTCGTTTAGCTTTGATTGTAGATTACTTTTTATATTTACACAGTACATGTATTGTAACTAATGCTTTTTTTTATTTTGAGTGTTAATAAAAAAAATCAGGTTCACGCTGTATCCTGCACATAGTAGGTGAGGCAGAGGGAATCTAGTGTTAAAACACTGCGTTCCCCACTTTCCGGCGAATTCTGAGGGCATAGCGTGTTAAGTGGCGGAACTTAACGCCGCACTTTGCTTTGAAACTAGAGCAAAGAAAGAAAAATATGAATTTGAATAAATATTTCATTTTCTCGAGTGGGGATCGAACCCACAACCAGTCGATTTTACAGTCACACTTTTTGCCGCTGCGCCACGACTGTCCTCTAAGTGTTAACATTTGTCCGTTTGTGTGTTTACACAATTACAAAATACTATTAGATTATGGATTAATATATAAATAATAATTATAATTATAAATGATGTATATAAAAATATCTTTTACCTGTGGCTTCATCCCCGTGCTCAAATGGAAATAAGTAGTACTACTATAAGAAAATAAATTAAATTAAATTAGCTTCACGCTGTATCCCGCACGCAGCAGGGTAGGCAGAGGGAATCTAGTGTTAAGACACTCCGTTCCCCACTTTCTGCCGAATTCTGGAGGTATTGCGTGTTGAGTGGCAGAACTCAACGCCGCGCTTATCCTCGACACCAGAGCGAAGAAATGGAAATATAAATTTAAGTAAATATTTCATCTCCTCGAGTGGGGATCGAACCCACAACCAGTCGGTTTTGCAGTCACACCTCGTGCCGCTGCGCCACAACCGGCCTCAGACTACTATAAGAAATTAGAATTATAGTACCGTAGATACTAAGGGTTATAGATAGCCTGGAATCGACTACCCAATATAAGTTTTTTTTTAATTCTAACCTTTAGATCTACGGATTAGCGAATTAAGCCAATCAATTTTTTTCACTTAAAAATAGTAGTATAGAGTATAGACTTGGCACATTACTTTATACTCTGTATAAAAGACTTGTCAAATTTTGTACAGATTAATATGTGAACTATACAACCTGTATATTGACTTTTTAATTTCTTCTAAACACATATATTTTTTAAATTCTTCATAAATGGAGTTGTAGGTTCCTCTTACATATTTCTATAAATATTAATATGAAATACAAATATATACCTATTATACAAAATAATATTAGGTATATCACTAAATTCCCTATATGAAAAAGGATCTGAAATTGATCTATATTTTTTATTATCATTTTTATTCAGTACGTAGAATAAAAAATAACATGAAAAAGCTTTGGTGCATTTTTTTGTGATGTGCTTTTAATTTAAATGAAAATATTAATCTGAACTTTAATTACTTTTCTGTATATTCTTTAAAAGATATACAAAACACGTTACGACATAGATATATACCTATATATTTTTTGGAATATATTGTGTGCAAATTCGTATCCGTCTGTGTAAGTTAAATATATTATATAGATGTTTTTTTATATTTTACTCTACACAGACCACATCTGCTTTAAAAGTTAAAAATATTACATATGATAACTCATAATTATATATGGTACTTCCGTGTGTAGCTTTTAGCATACACATATAAATGTAAAAACCAACAATACATATATAAATCTTGTAACTAATTACACAATTATACCTACAGGCTAAATTATTAAACGAATAATTTAATATTTTTTTTATAAAAATATAATTTACTATTGCTAAGATGCTGTCATAACTTGTGATTGTGATAAAATGCAGAAGACATCGCAGGTCAAATCATCTTTGAAATAACGTTTAGGCAATTTCAAACTCAACGGATCCTAAAAATATGTAGAATACAGAAAACTATATAAAACTTTTAAAAAATCTACGTGACTCTGTATGCCGCAGACAACAGGGTAGGAAAGGGAACCTAGAGTTAAATATTCCGTTCCCCATTTTCTACCGAATTCTGCAGGCGTTGCGTTTTGTGTGGTGGAACTTAACACCGCGCTTTGCTACGACACCTTAGCAAAGAAATGAAAATATACATTGATCCCCACTTGAGGAAATGAAATATTACTTAAATAGAGAAAATGAAAAATATTTAATTAAATAAATATTTGATTTTAGGCACGCAGCTGGTTCAGTTCATCCCAATTTTCCAAATTGGGATCGAACCCAGAACCAGTTGCGGTTACAGTCACACACTTGTGTCCACGACTAGCCTTAAAAATTAAAAAAGAAACTCAAATAATTTCAATTAAATGGCTTAAAGCAAAATATAAATTGTATTGCAATCGTAAAATCAGCATGATCTCATCAAGTAGCGGACAAAAAAGACATAAAATGTCGGTGGCATCCTGTGTAGGCGCGGTCTTAGCCACGCGTGGCGTAGACGTGCCCATGAAAAAAATACATTTCTACGACTACAATATATTCTAGGTACATATACTGAAATCTAGATATTAATGGGGTAAATGGGCCTGTCTTTCTACCAACCAGATTTTACTGAAAGCAATTTTTCAGTGTATGATTGCAAACGCGACAGTTGTGGGTTCGATCTCAGCTCGTCGGTCGGGAATGATTATGTTTGATTTCTTTTTCTATTTTGATTTACATTTCTCTGCACTGGTAGATGAAACGCGGCATTTTGTTTCGCCGCTATATATACAATATCTCGAAAATTAATGAGAAAATAGGGAACAGAACTCCTTTCCCTCCACCTGGTATGCGGAATACTATTTTATGTAATGATGGTAATACAATCAATATATTATAATATAATTATTTCTTAATTATACGTCTGATACTAATTTCGACATATTTACAAGAACCACGCCTCAGCACGGGTTCGATTCTATTAAATTTTAATGTTAAAATCGAATTAAAATACTAACATACATAATAAAACCACCAAATACGCTGTTTTATAGTAAACTCCACGATCATTGATTGCTATAATTATCGCCAAATAAAATAAATACAAAGAAAATAAGCACTACAAGAAAATTTATACGCGTCCACCTACTGTAATTGTATAGAAGTCACAACAAGAATATCCAAGATAACACGATTGGACAGCACATATCTATTAGAATCTCTGGTTGGCTTAGCTCGCTTTCTTATGTGTAGTTTTTATAAAAACAACTTTTTTAATTGAACACGTTTTACTCGATGATGAAGTAAATGCTATTTTTCTCACTAAATGCTGGTGTTGCCATATAAGGTTAGTGATATCATTATTTCAAGACGTCCAATTACTACTTGGATCTATTAAATATGTTATTTAATGTGATTCTTATTAATGTTAATTAATAATATTGCTTATTACTACGTGTTTGTATCAAACTTATCGATTTTGGACTTTTTTTAAATAGTATTTGCTGTATGCGGCTACATCGTCCTTTTATCCGCATGCTTTGTGAATAAGCAGAAGGAACCTAGTGTTAAGACACTTCGTCCTCTACTTTCCGCCCAATTATCGAAATATTGTGCGTTGAGTGGCAGAACACGAATCCTATTTTTGTCTACCAGAGCTTAGAAATAAAAATAACTTAACTATAATCAAAATTATTACACATATCAAAACGTGATTCAGTTCTTTAAAAGGGTTTATTTAAAAGGGTTACTTTTTAGAAAAAACATAAAAATTTTGAATGTAGCGTGTTAAATTTTTTTATGTTTTCTGAAAATAATTTTTCTTTCCTAAGTTTGGAATAACACTCTAAAAATAGGATTTTTTTTGTTTTCTTTATAAAATGAAGCTCTATTTTGCTCTAAATACAAGATATACTTAAAGAGTACTGTGACAATTTCTAAAAAATACAGACATTTTACAAGGACGAGTGATTGAAGATTTAAATAAATAAATTTCTTCAAAATATATTTTTTGTAAATTAAAACCATTAAAATAAAATTGAAATACATAACGCCTTAAAATATATTTTACATACTTGCTATATGTATATATTAGGTACATAATTTATATTATGAAAAAAAAACACATTTAGTCGGCCTTCAAGCGTGACGAGAAGGTTGTATCCAAAAGTTTAGGTAAAAACGTTAGATCTTACGCATTTATAAATTATCATAAATATTCAAATATGATTAACTTTTTAATATATAATATAATACAGGTTTTAGGTTCGATTCTCACTCGATAATTCGAGCACATGAAATATTTAATATTTTCATTTCTTCGTTGTGGTGTCCAGGCAAAGCGCGGCTTTGAGTTCCTGAATTCCCGGAAAGTGGGAAGCGGAGTGTCTTAACACTAGGCTCACACTAGTCTCTGCCGGCCCTGCTACATGTGGGATACAGCAGTGTCACACTGAAAAAAAAAATAAAATGTCGTTTAAATTTAATGTTTTGAATTTTGTTTAAGGTTAAAAATATAATAAAAATGTATTCATTTTCAAGGTAAAATGTATTTTAAAATTATAATAATATGCTTATACTTGTTATAATACATAAGAAATCATTATATTTAAATGTCATTTTAAACACCTACTTGTTACTACGTACAACTGACAATGTACATACTTAGCTATATAAATCAGCTTCAACGAAACTCTTAAATCGGAATAATAGTGTAAGTTTAGTATTAAAACTTCAACTGTATACTAAATATATGCAAATAATCCAGCTTAAGAGTTTAATTTTTTAACTTAGGTAAACTCATCTAGAAAAAGAAAGTGTGACAGTTGTAAAAAATATATATTATTAGGGGTATAATATTTTGTTGTCATAAGCCCTATGGCTTATGACAACAAAATATAATATTTCTTCTAATAATCCATATAAAACATAGCAAAACAAAATATAAAATCTCAGCTACAAAGCAAAGCGGAGTAAAGCGAAGCAATGAAATGAAGCACAGATACAAATACGTAACGGGTGGGTGCGCACGCTAATTGCGGCCCGCGACCCGTGACCGACAGTTAGACGGGAGCGGTCTGCTCGTATTCGGATACAGAGGTCGTGATAAATCGTATTCTAGATTGTATTTTATATTGTTTTAAATAAATAAATCAGCTTCACGCTGTATCCCGCACATAGCAGGGTAGGCAGAGGGACCCTAGTGTTAAGACACTCCGTTCCCCACTTTCTGCCGGATTCTGGAGGCATTGCGTGTTGAGTGGTAGAACTCAACGCCGCGCTTTGCCTCGACACCAGAGCGAAGAAATGGAAATATAAATTTAAGTAAATATTTAATCTCCTCGAGTGGGGATCGAACCCACAATCAGTCGGTTTACAGTCACACTTTGTGCCGCTGCGCCACGACTGGCCTCAACTGTGCAATATTGTTTTAGTTAAATTATAATATAACAGCTTACATATTTCTTAAATGTTGATGTTATTTACTTTAGGATGTTTTAGTATGACAGGGTAGGCGGAGAAATCATGGTGCTAAAAACCCTATACTACGTTCCTCAATTTTCAAAATGTCCTACAATTTATTATATTGAGTGGTGGAGTTCTGCGCCGTGCTCCATTTGCCGCAGCAGAAAAATGAAAATAATTAATTCTTCCTGTAACTACCGCATTAACAGTCAGGCGGTGTCCCAAAGCAATAACTAGACAATCATATCAACTTTTAAAATTTTGATATTAACTAAATATTATCACTTATTTTTTCAATGATATTTGTTAGATCTTAATTGCACATTTAATATAATTACTTTTTTTTTTGTTTATTTATCATTTATCCTTCTAGTATATACTTTAAATAATAGAATTCTATGTAGCAAAAGATTTTATTTTTATTTTGTTCATAATTTCTTTTCCTCACCTCTGGAAAGTCAAATAGCAACCAAAGCGAACACCAGAAATCCACACAACCTCGCAACCTCCATCATCATTTATCAATTTATGTAAATAAATGTAAATTAGTCGCTATAAATTAACGCCTTACCGCCCAATCCGGTTGCCCAACTGAAACAAACCAACAAGAAACAAAGCGATCACCGGAAGTGGCCGGTTAACAAAATTGAAAAGCCAATGGCTAGCAATATCCGTTCTGTTTTCGCAAGAGGCGTTCGCGCGTTGCGGCGCGGTGCGAATTTGAAATGTACTTAGGTTCGGATACACGGTGCTGTATCGATGGCCTCGGGTCAGTGGTATTTGGAAATTTGTTGGTTATTGCTAGATATATATATTTTTCTTGGCTTTTTGAGGCCAGTCGTGGTACGAAGTGTGACTGTAAAACCGACTGGTTGTGGGTTTAATCCCCACTCGAGGAGATGAAATATTTACCTAAATTTATATTTCCATTTCTTCGCTCTGGAGTCGAGGTTAAGCGCGGCATTGAGTTCTGCCACTCAACACGCAATGCCTTCAGAATTCGGCAGAAAGTGGGGAACGGAGTGTGTTAACACTAGATTCCCTCTGCCTACCCTGCTGTGTGCGGGATATTGCGTGAAGCTGAAAGATAAAAAAAAGAAAAACCTACCTACCTATATATATATATAGATATATATATATTTCAATTTCTGATGGCGATGTGATAAGTTTTATTTGTGATAGACGATAGGCTTTAATTTGCTTCTTATTTCATTAGTTAATATTCGTATATATATCTACTATGAGTTAGTATGAAACATATCTACTGTAAGAATCAAAAGCAAAAAACTTGGACTTATGAACATGGTGCCTAACAGTAAAAACATTTTTAACTTTAAATTTTCTTTTTCAGGTAAGCTTCTGCACCGCACTACTTTAGTACAAGAGGTAATTATAAAGGTAATCCAATGCAGAACATCACATATAAAATCTTTGCTACTTTTTACAAGAAATTAATAATTTAAATTATTTTAAATTATTAATTTAAAATTGATTAACAAAAACTTTAATAAGTGATAGATTTGAGATATGTATTTATCAGAATCATTGTATTTGTCTCAACAGTAAACAATTTAAAATGTAAACAATAAGGATAAAAGACAAAAATATTATTTATATTATTATTTTTAAATATATGTTATATTTAAAAATAATAATATAAATATGTCAGAGGATAATAGTGGCGCAGGAGCACAAGTGTAAGCCGTAAACGCGACTGGTTGTGGGTTCGATGCCCACTCGAGAAAATTATTTAAATTTATGTTTTCATTTCTTCGCTCTGGTACCGAGGCAAAGCGCGGCGCTGAGTTCCACCACTCAACACACAATGCCTCCAGAATCCAGCGAAAAATGGGAAACGGTTCTTTCGGCAGAAAGTAGGCTAGGCATACCCTGCTGTGTGCGGGACACAGCGTGAATCTAATTTAATTTTTAAACATATCATAACTGACAAAATCCAGGCAAAATAAAAAACAACATGAAGCAACACTAATCGAAAAAAAAAATAATTGAAGCGAAAACGAAACGATAGATGGCGCGATAGTGACTCCAATGGCGTACACAATTAATACCGCACTTATCTCAGCTAATTAACGATTGCAACGACCTAGAATATTTAATGAGGTTGAGGCAAGATCCGGTCGATTCGGTTGCGCGAGCGCATCGCGAGATGCTCTACACTGGTACTGGTACTGGTGCTGGTACATATTGCCAATGTAAAACGTATTGCGCAATCTTTTGATTACATTCTAAAACCAATTTTTTTTTAGTAAACAATCTGATGTTTAAATCCGGTAGGTTATATTTTTAAGGATTGATAAAGTCAGGCTCTTTTAATAACATTATTTTTAAGTCAGAATGAAATCATTTCTCGAAATCTGTACACAGACCTGTGTTAAATAAGGCTACTTGAGTAAATATTGTGTTGAGAGTTTTATTATTTAACAAATGAGCCAAAAAAATACATAATTAGATATTAAAAGAATCATTAAAATGATTTCCTTAAAAACATTGTAATGCATATAAGTAAACCGTTTTTATTCTGTTATGGAAATACTTAATTGTTTCTTTTTTCATATTCAACATGTAATGGAAAATTACAACTCTAATTAAATCAGTCGTCATTTTGTTTACATTTCTCATCTATTTGAATTAATCAGTTAATAAAATCGTTTACAGCACTGTAAGTATGTAATATAAACATGGCGTCATTTTTTTTAGTATAAAATAATTTAAACTTAATTAGTACACAAATTACGGAGCTTAGCTAAAAACAAATTTAATTTGTCATTATTTGCTTAATTAAAATTTACTTAAATACACCAACGCCGTATTTAAGAAAATAAACTATAAGACTCGTTTAGACATCATTTTTAACCTTAAGTTTAGAGGAAATAAATATATTTTTTTAAAGTTTAATATTTTTACCGACCACCGAATCCGCTGTATTTAATTATTATATTCACTCGTCATTATTGTCAGTTTAAATTAAGTTGACATCGATTCACGTAGCATGTAGAGGAAAACAATTGAAAATCAAAAAGCTTGTTTTTTATTTACGCATTTTTATATGGAATATTTATATAAAATTATTATAATTTAATAATAAATTGTATAGTTATTCGCTACCATGTTTCGCTAACACTACCAAGTGCCAGATTAACTAAAGGCAGACTCTTCTTTTTATAAATTTCCAATAGGTGTTTTAATTTACTACGATATGTAATTAGTTATCTTTTCTTTTCAAGTGAAGGAAAACAAAACGTTTCACGCTGTATCCCGCATATTGCAGTGTAGGCAGAGGTAACCTAGCGTCACACACACCACACCGCCCAATTTTCCAGTGAATGTGTGTTGAGTGGCGGAACTTAAAACCGCGCTACAATACAATGATTCATAGAAATCAACTTTGCGCTTGATTTAACCGAAACATCTTCTTAAAACGCCATATTGTAACCATAGATAATTATAATAATTCAATTTATAATATATATGTATATATACCTAAAGATTTTCCTCGACAGTTTTTACATACCGCCGTCACACGGCTAATTACGTAGCCATGGAACGCAAAAACTTGCCGTGTTCGAGTTTTTCCTTATTTCTTTACTAAGTTTCAGATAAATACATATTATAATTGTTTTCTTGAGTTATTATTTAAATGTCTTGTTACTAAACGATATAAGAACTTAATATGTACGTCATTGTTAGGAAACTGCGATATTTTATAGCTTCCCGCTGTATCCTGCATAAAGCAGGGTAGGTAGAGGACACCCGGGAACCTAGTGTAAAAATACTCCATTGCCATTAAAGCACTACCATTCTACACTTTCATTAAAATTCTTTAAGCATTAAGTGTTGAGCGGCGGAACTTAACGCTGCGCTTTGCCTCGTCACCAGAGCGGGGAAATAAAAATGTTAAATATTTCATTTCTTTGAATGGAAATCGATTCCATAACCTGTCGCGTTTTCACTCACACACTTGTGGGCTGTACCTCGAGTGGCTTCAAATTAAATATATATTTATTATAAAAATACATCTTACAGAGTAACAGTCTAGTTTAAACAATGTAAAAGTAATTATTGAAACATCACTAAATAAACAAATACCTAAATGAAGAATATATTAAATTGACATTTACCTTATTGTCTATCGTCTATGGAAAACGCAAATCATAGTTAAAAAAATATAAAAATTAATGATTAGAATTTCTTCAAAAGACACTAAGGTAAGGAAAAACATAATAGTTGTAAGTTTGATTCTCTCTTTTACTTGCTCTGGCAATGAGGCAAAGTGCGGCGTTGAGTTCCAGTCAACATATAATGTTTCAAGAATTTTTCGAAAAGTGGGAAATGAAAGTTAAAGAACGAAGTGTCTTAACACTAGGTTCCCAAGTTCCCTCTGCCTACCCTATTATGTGCAAGCGTGAAGACCAAAAAAACTTTTAGAATAGGTCTATAATAATAGAACACAATTATTACTACAACAGCGTTTATTTTCTTAATATTATTTAAATGAATGTCCCTATTTGGGAATTGCAAGTTTCGATTTTACTACAGACATTAACGTAAAAGTAAAATCAAAATAAACTATAGTACAGTTCAGTTCTTCATTTATGGCGCTTCGAGCGCTAACTATAGTATCCAACTGGGCGCAGCGTCGCATCTCGCATTCGAGTTCTTAGTGCTGAGAATTATAATTTCAGATTTTATTAAAGATATTATAAAAACTTTAAGTTGATTTTCTTCCGCAGATAAAGACGTCAAAAACGATCCGGCACGTGTTTGTTATATTAATGAAGAATACAGGTTTTTAAAGTTCGGTCTAGATTTTTAAATACAAAAACGTGTAGGTTTATGGTAGCGGCGAAGCTAAAAGTCCATTGTATGAAATTATATGATATGTTAAGTATATGATGTTTAAAATAACTTTTGTTCGTATATATAATTATTTATGTTGTTATCGTTTTTATTGTATTTTATTACATAAGCTATAGTAAAAAAATAATTAATTACGTATACTTTTAAATATAAAATGATATTTAATTTTAATATTATTTTCTGTTAATTTTAGCTTACCGAAACAAATATCTTCTAAAATATGTAGAAATTGAGGGGTTCAGTGATGTCTCACTTAGTTTTCTCTATTTACTGCAAAATGCGAGTGACGTGTCAAAATATTAAAAAATGCTTTCCATTGTTAAATATAATACCCAACAGTGACCTTCCACTGCAATAATGGTTGTTGCGAGATATTTCGACATACATACATACATACATACATGTACCGTAAGTTTTCCTTTTTTCGTGGGAATATCATACGTTTTCACCACACCGTACAATGAATGCGTATAGAAAATCATCATACGCATAATTCGCATATTATACCTCGTATTACAAAGGGATAAGGTGCACTTTGGGTTAACTCGACTTTAATTAAAGTTGTAAATCGTAGATATGACATTAACGGTGTTTAGAGTAATAACATTCTAAGTTAGTACTTTACACAGCTAATTGCTGAATGGAGCACTTGGAACAACCTGGCTTGAGTACTTGGGACGTGTTCTGAAGAGTTGCGTTATATTTACGACTAAGTTACTATAGTAGTTATGTCTTGGAACGGTTTCCATGGTTTGATACTGGAGTAAAAAAAGTCTAAAGTCATTGAAAGTTCTGTTTTTCAGTAAAGTATTATTTATATTTCTTCTTTAGAGGCCTATCGTGGCGCAAGAGTCCAAAGTGTGACTGTTAAATCGACTGGTTGTGCGTTCGATCCCCACTCGAGGAAATGAAATATTTACTTACATTTATATTTTCTTATCTTCACTCTGGTAAAGAGGCAAAGCGCGACGTTGAGTTCCGCCACTCAACACGCAATGGCTTCAGAACTCAGCGGAAAGTGAGGAACGATATATCTTAACACTAGGTTCCCTCTGCTTACCGTGTGTACGAGATACAGCGTGAAGCTAATTTATTTATTTATTTATCATTTATATAATTTATACTATTAGAGATTCTACATTTGTCATATTATATTAAGCAATGTCAGCCAAATAAAAAGAATATTTTAAATACTTGAGCTTGTCCACTTGTTGAGACCATATAGCCATATCATAAAATATCCCCAAGTATCGAACTAAAATCCGTTGTCCAATCTCAATAAAGTCTTAACTGCGTCAACACGGCGTCACCTGTGACGTGACAAATATATATACAGAGTAAATATAATTCATTTTGCGTCAAAAACGTAGAAACTTGAAGTTCTCAGCGGACGGAAGTTGCATCAGGTGGTCGTTTAGTATGCCGTGCGAGCGCCGTCGAGGATACAGCAAAAACTTATGGAAACCGAGCTTTTGAGCTTTTATTCTTATATGGATGTGATTTAATAATCGTGGATAGGCACTAGCTGTTACTACTCGGTCAGTTGTAATTTTTATATTCTTGTTTTCTTCGTGATTGTCCCTAACGTGAACAGTGTAGTATTAGAGATATAGCTATACGATTTGAATATTTTATTGATTCATAAAGTGATATATAATAAATGTTTTATTATTTTATATAGGAATTGAGATTATTCCAGCAGAAAGGTCCCAATAATAATTATATTTTGGTATGTGCATCCTTTATTGTGAAATGTAAGTAACGAGAAAATAATCTGTTTATTTTTAAACAGATTATATGTAGAATTTATGTAAAACAATGTCATTTGTTTAACTTCTTTAAATTATTGTTTCAAAAATAAAAATTAACATTAAGATTGTAATTCTTTATTTTCATAGTAATATCTGGTACAAACTTAAAAATTTTAAATATCGAACAATTTCAAACAGATTCGATAGGTCTTCTTAAGATAATAATACACTATGCCCCTATTTCCTTGACATAAGAAGTTACTAGAACCATTATAAAATTATATTTTTTGTTAGCGTACTCGTGTAAAAGAGGGTAGATTTAGGTGAAAAATAACTATAAAAGCAGTGGAATTGTGTCAATCGGGGGCACTCGCTTGTAAGTGACGGCCCCTGTTGGAAGGAAACTAGTGTGAAGTATTGTTAGTAGGTGATACATATCACTTATTGCAATTACATAGTATCCCTTTCAAAATAGTTTAGAATCATATAGACGATGTGTGTTTTAACGTGTTTCTTTAAAAACGTTACCCGCTTCCGATTATTAACATTTTTAACTATATCTTATTATCATTTCAAATTATTACTTCATTCAACAATTTTTAATTATTCCTTTAAATTATAAGAATGATTTATTTAATTCCATTTTAGTGCACATTAGTGTGGCAGGAAAGGACACGGATTTCTAAAACAGGTGCTTTATGCTATACTTCTTCTAAGTGGACTAAAGAAACACCTGTTTAATAAAGCAAGTATATGAATCCATAATACTAACTAACACAATCACGTATAATAAAAACGCGACGTTACACCGTATGCCATTTATTGTAATGCGTCCTCACCCCTATAGTTAAATATAAATAAATATATGATCTAACATCGCGTATTTATATTCTCGATAAATGAAATATCCAATACAAATATAAATATATTTTTTAAGTTTTATGATATATAGTATAGATGTAGACAGGTACTTAAATTAATATAAACAAATATGTAGCTTGTACACGTAAAACTTAGATAATAATTTATTCCCTCGAGTGGGGATCCAACCTACAACCGTCACGTTACAGTCCCACCCAGGTTACCCTGAGCCGCGACGACCACAAGATCAATATAAACCTCAAATAATATAGCAATGGGAACAATGAAATATTTAATTCTCTTAAACATCGCATCGAGTCGAAGCTTTGTTTTTCTCAACCTCAATATTTTAGTCATGCCTTCACTTTGTATGCAGGAGTGCACGCGTTTAAGGACGGGCCAAATTGCTTGAAATATCGATTATGTTGTTATAATTAAGTGATTTAGTAAAAACTACAATAAATCGTTGAAATAACACTTTAATAATGGTGATAATTGCTTGTGACTACCCTTCGAGTGGCTTTATATGTCACAAACACATTGTATTGCATATGAAATACTAATATTGGTTGCTTGAGTTTTGTGGTGTCTCTTTCCCAACTCCAGGTTTTACGGAGTTCATTTTTCCCTGTTTTGGTTTTGTAAAAGGCGAATAATCGTAATAGGAAACTATATTTGTCAAACCATTTTTTATTGATTGTTATATGTACTTAATTATTATTGGTAACAATTTCTCTCTATCTCTCTCTCTCTTTCTCTCAAAAGTCGGAAAAATAAATTGCGTGCTAACTATCGAACCCACAGCCACCTGGCAGTCAAGTCGTCACAACCCTGAAGCTACAAGAAGGCGTTAAACACCTCAAATAAAGATATTTACGTATTTAAAAAAAATAATGTCTTAAACAGTACAATGTTTACAATTAAGCATTCCAGTTTTTATCAGGTCAGTTATAAATAGGTCACATTAACTTTTTTAATATTCAATATTATTTCATTCTTATACATATAGAATGGTACTTTAAACTTATTTTTAGTTAACATTAGTCATTCAAGAACATTTAAAATTGATTAAACCAATGCATACGCATTCATTTAACTAACTTTAAGTAAAGCAGGATTTAATAAATTTCTAGTACCTAATATATCAAGAAATATTTACTAGATTTATAGATATTTTGGTCAGTATCTTTAAGGACCTTCCTTATATTAGGCGCAATGTGCAGAAACCTAAAGAGTCCTCTAGGTTTAATTTTGGTTTTGGTTCGTAATGTCTATGCGGAAAACGGAGAACGGAGTTTCCTAATAGCACTCTACATACCTCCAAATTATTATTTCCAGACTGAAAATTATAAAATTAAAAGAAGTTTTACTGATGTATTTCAACAGCTTCGCGCTTTTCCACTTATAGCAGGGTAAGGAACCTAGTGTTAAAAAATTCCGTTCTCGACTTTTTCCCAAATTTAGTTTAGTGGCGTAACTCGACGCCGTACTTCCACTACCAGAGAGGAGAATGAAAATTAATTAAATATAATATTTCACCATAATGACAATCTTTAATTGTAATAAATGGAAAGTTGGTATAAGTTTCCATACCATTTTTTATGGAGAATTATTTATTTTTTAATTTTTATCCGCGTAGTGACGTAACAAAAATTTTTAACTATCACGATTTATTTGTGTCATAAAATCAAATATACATAACCAGGCCGGGTTGTCACCTATGTTAATATGTTTCCCAATTACAGACACACTTGCACTGGTCCCATTACGGAATGTTGATTTTATTCATTAAAATGACCCTTTAAGTCGCGGTCAGCGTATCACTCTCTGCGTAGTAAGTGAGGAAATTTATATAGAATAAATATAATTTGAAGACGTCTTTATGCAGCGTTAAATTGTGAGCACGACGGTTCTCGGTTCAAATTCCAATTGTGGAAAAAAAATCTTATTTGCTCGTTTTGGTAACAGGCAACTGTCGATAATTGGCCGATGAGTGTTTTAACTCTTTAATTCTAATCAATATCACTGTTGAGACTAACGTTGGTGTTATATTTAGAGTTCACTTTGGGGAAATAGAGTTTTTTTAGCATCGTCTTTCATGAAGAAAGCCTGATATATATGTATGTATGTACGTAGATTGAGTTATGCTAGCATTTCATATCTTTAAATGAGCAAAAACTTAGCGATTGGCCTATCCTTCTTATAATTTCATAACTTTTACGAAAACTCAAGTTTTAAAAGAACTAGATGAAACCTACTAAAACAACCCGCAACCCTAGAACGCCGACCACGCGCCTTGACCCGCTGGCTATAGAATATTTTTACCCAATAGTTCTACCCATTTTGATAGGAACCCGCGGTAACACAATAAAATTGCGCAACCTAATCGCGGTCTAATCTAAACAAATGTTCGAACACGACAATGATTCGGGCAAGAAGCGTTTTCCCATGTTATTGCGGCCTATGCACAATGCAGGTTGCGCAAAAAGTTGCACCGTGTAGGGCTGGATTGTTGTTTCTTTGCCTTTGTTGGTCGGTATATGTATGTATGTATGTATGTATGTATGTATGTACGATAATTAAACGGTTTTTGTATGGCAAAATAATAATTTGTTAGGAAATGGTTGAATATGGGAAGGAACTCGCTGTTATATTCTTAGTTATGTAGATATGTATTGTTCGTATTTAGTTGGTGTTCTTGGAATGTGATTGGAGTTTGTTTTTTTTTTAATTTTAATGGAATTTAAGATAAGACGTGGTGTTAATACAACAATTTTATACTAGGAGTTTTATTTGTGTTTTATGTATATTTTTGTGTTTTAAAGTGTTTTTTTTTCATATAATTATAATGCTTGTAACTTACTCGGCTAAAAATCTTTATTTTTTTAAATGATATCTATTAATTATTATTATTAAAAATCTTCTTCTTCTTCGAGGCCAGTCGTGGCGCAGGGGCACAAAGTGTGACTGTAAAATTGACTGGTTGTAGGTTCGATCCCCACTCGAGGAAATGAAATATTTATTTACATTTATATTTTCATTTCTTCGCTCTGGTGTCGAGGTAAAACGCGACGTTGAGTTCCGACACATTGCGTGTAGATCGCAATGCTTCCAGAACACGGCGGAAACGGAGTGTCTTAACACTAGGTTCATTCTGCCTACCCTGCTGTGTGCGGAATACAGTGTGAAGCTGATTTAATTTAATTTGTAATTTTAAAATCTTCATTACATAATATATAACAAAAGAGTGACTGTTAAAATAATGGGAATTTAAGTAGTTTGCTATTTTTTGGTTTATTCATAAAAAAAATTAGCTAAAACGATATCGTTACGTTTCAACTTAATTCACCAACGTAAATCAGTAAATATTAAATAATTAATAACAAGTATCTAGCACTAATTAACACAAATCTCATCTAATTGCAGTGACCTCTACAATTTAGAAAGGTCCACTATTAACGGCCCATATAGTCTGTTTTGTATGGGAAAAAATATTCTTATACTTATACATACATACATAAAATTTATCTGATTTTCGCACGGCAT
>DWQW01005679.1:0-17415 GCA_018249695.1 Heliconius erato demophoon
CCAGAGCGAAGAAATGGAAATATAAATTTAAGTAAATATTTCATCTCCTCGAGTGGGATTCGAACCCACAACCAGTCGGTTTTGCAGTCACACCTCGTGCCGCTGCGCCACGACCGGCCTCAAAAATGCGAAAAAATGAAAATATAAAATATTTCGCTTCCTCGAGTTGGAAGCGAACAGAAAATCCGTTGCGTTTACAGTCCTAGGTTGGTGACCCTGCGTCACCACTGGCCTCAATTTAGCTTTATTAATATATTTTTAAGAATAATTTAAATTATTGAAATAATTGAAAGGTCAAACTTTAATTCCATAATGAAAGATTACATCACATGTATTTGTAAGCATATCTATATGCATTTATTTATATTATTATTATTATTATTAGTGATAAAAGGTAACACTTATGCAGGGTGGAAGTGTCAGCGCTCCTTTTACGGGAACAGCATATAGGGTAAAATATTTTAAACCCATACCTAAAGAAATTAATCAAGACACCTCAACAGGTTAGACGTAGGATTTGTTTTTCATTTCACGATGTTTATATCTTACCATACCTGTATTTCGTGTGACGCAGTTACGCATAGATACTAATAACGTAAAGACTCACTACTACAAAAATACTACTAAAGATTAAACAACTTTTGAATTTTGCCGCCAATACCTACGACTCGGTTTAACAGGTGTATTAAAAACAGGGTTACTTTAGTTAAGGCGTATGCGGCGGTTTCCATTTGATAGGTTTATGTATGCGTGCGCCGTTCTTTACAAATGCCGTTTTATATTTTATTATTTATTTTGTTTGAAAACAATCACTTTTTAATTTTTAGAAAAAGAAAAATTATTGCATTAGGCTTTTATAGAGTAGTTAAAACTGTGGTTTCATTTAAAGTGGTGCTGACACTTCCACCACGTATATATTTTTAGTACCACGATTCAAGCTGTATCCGACATATAGTAGAGGAAGCAAAAAAACCTAGTGTTAAAACACTATGTTCTCTACTTTTTGCCAAATTTTTAAGAAATTGTCTGTGTAATGGAATTCAACGCAATGCTTTTCTTGTTACTAGAGAATGGAAGTGATAACAATTCAATCCACCGATAGGCGATCGAAGCTACAATAAACGCTGTGTCACTGCGTCACTTCGACTTCTTTATTGCACATAGGCAGTGAGTATCTGGAAACCCAGTGTCCAGACACTCCGATCCTATTAAGACAGGCCACCAACAGGTCTAAATTTTTTACCTTTATTTAATTTTTTACTTTCATTAAAATAATAAGATTGCAGTTCATTTGTAAGTTCATTTCATTGTGTATGTAGCTGTATATTATAATTTGGCCGTGCCGAAGTTTTGAGCTACGTACCTAACAAATTTGAAAGTTTGTTTAGTCAGAAAACTGATGTAAATGTAGTTGTATTTTTTTGCTGTAGTAAATTTTCAACCTATGATCCGAATATAATCTGATTTCAGGCGTTTTCATTGCGTGTAACAGTGCTGGCTTAATCTTTAAAACTGTTTTGGCTTCACGCTGTATTCCACACATAGTACGAGTACGTTAGGCAGAGGGAACCTGGGAACCTAATGTTAAAACACTCCTTTCACATTAAGACAATTCTGTTCCTCACTTTACGCCGAATTCTTAACGCATGTGAGTGAGGAAATGAAAATACTGAATATTTCATTCTCCCGAGAGGGAATCGAACCCACAACCGTCGCGTCGCGTTTACTGTCGCACTCTTTGCTTCGCCACGCCATTCTTATAATATAAGTCCAGCTCTTGTAATATAGTGAGGCCAGTAGTGTCGCAGGGGCACAAAGTGTCACTGTAAAACCGACTGGTTGTGGGTTCGATCCCCAAATATTTACTTAAATTTATATTTCCATTTTTTCGCTCTGGTGTCGATGCAAAACGCGGCGTTGAGTTTTGCCACTGAACATGCAATGTCTCCAGAATTCGGCAGAAAGCAGGAAACGGATTGTCTTAACACAAGGTTCCCTGTGCCTACCCTGCTGTATGCGGGATACAGCGTGAAGCTGATTTATTTTATTTTCATATTTTGTATAATATAGGTATTTACTAAACATAATAACAATAATGTAAATAACAAAATAATTCACAATAGAGTCTTCCACCCATTTTGATATGTATTTGAACTGTTTTACATATGAATAGTATACGTCCAACCGGCACACACCACCACTCACACACCACGCCATAACTCCGCTATGGAAATTGTAAGGGAAATTGCAAAGGCGAGCGCTGTCTATGGATTCCTGTGGCGCCTAACAAGGTTGATTGTTTACAAACAAACGTGTGTACTTCTATAGACTATAGTGACTATAGTGACTATAGAGACTATAGTGATTATAGTATAGTCTGTATGGGGACTGTAGTCTAATGTCGCTTGTCATGCTATGTTATAAATAATTGTGACATATATGTGTGTTTTGAGTAATTTTTTTTATATATGTAGCAGGGTAGGCAGAGGGAACCTAAAAACTTAGCGTTAAGCTCCGTTCTCATTAAGACACTTCCGTTCCCCATTTTCCATAAATTAAAGTTTAGTAAATTTATATATTTAGATATTTTATTGTGGTAGGTAGGCATATATTTTTACGTATGTAGCTTATAGACATTACAACTTATTACTACAATTGTAATCCCGGAATACCGCATTATGTTCTATTTTCGTGTCTTGCGGGATTAAGGGAGCAGGATCCGCGGAGTTTGCGGGACTGGCAAGAACCAAGATTTAAATTCGATACACTAAATATGGCTGAGGTTGACGAGTATATTGATATATAAAAAATACACAGTAGTTTCTAAGACGAAAATGATAGTAAGTCGTTTGTACTGTTGCATAAATTTAATTTTAAGGCCTTTTAATTAAAGATTGCATATGCATTTGAATGATGTTCATGCATGATATTTGAATGGAGTTCCTTTTCTGTAAGTTTAACTTGTAAAACGTTTTCTTCTAATCCAACGTTGCGAAAACTTTAGGGTAGTCCGTGGTCACAGATCTACTTATACCTGTTAATTTAATTTAAAAATAATTATCACATTACACAAGATTAAGAAAAAAAAAATGTTATTAATTATAAATCTTAATTGTCATTATATATACTCACGTGTTTTTTGATGTTTTGTTTTGCCGTAACGGTAATTTAAATTTTTTCGAATTTCCATCAAGAAGTGGTCAAGGTGTTAGAATTATTTGCTTCGTATTAATCTCACAAGAATAAATAACTCGCGTTACAGAAGTACATGGACGTAACGCTAAGAGCTTCTGACTTTATGAAAATTTATCTTTAATTTATTTTTTTTTCTGAACCAGCGTTGCCAATTCTATATCTTATTAACGTAGATCTATATATTTTAAGTCTATTCTGCAAACCTACGTACTGTACTAACAGAATCTACTATCGCGAAATAAAATTAATAAACGTTTCGTGTCATACTATAACACATTCGCCTCGCCACTCAAAACATTGCGCCATTCATTTAAAAAAAAGTGGCCATTCCATAGAACCGTCTTAAGACGATCTTGCCGCCTTAATACAGAACCTTAACCTAAAAATACATAAGGAAGATTTAGAAGAAGTTGTGTTAGCAAAAAATATCTACGAATTACCACATGCAAAATCAAATCAGCTTCACGCTGTATCGAGCACACAGCAGGGAACCTAGCGTTAAGACACTCCGTTCTCCACTTTACGCCGAATTCTGAAGGCATTGCGTGTTGGGTGGCGGAACTCAATGCCGCACTTTGCCTCGACACCAGAGCAATAAAATGAAAATATAAATTTAAATAAATATTACATTTCCTCAAGTGGGGAGGGACTACTACACTATCTAATTGTTAGATTTTTATGTTCTTGTTGTTGTTATATTTTTGTTTTTTTTATTTATTTTTCTTATCATTTTATTGCTATTGGATTGGAACATTTGTGTTGTTAAAGAAGATCTCTCTAATTAAACTTTTATTTGTTTGCTGTCTGCTACTTTTAGGATATTATAAATTGTCGTTTTATTATTTTTTCTCTACATTTCACTTAGAAAAAAATACGTAGATCAATATTATATTCTGAATTTAATATAAAATCTTTTAAATATTTCAACCCCTATTCAAAAGAATAGATGCGCTTTTATATATATTCTACTAGATTACAATTAACGGTTGTTATTGGCACGCGCCGCTGCTTTTGTTTGTCATAGAGTAATCCTCTCAGACGTCTTTAGCGTCCAGTTCTTCTAATTAAATCGACTGACCGTTTTAATGAATGTTGTGTAATGTTTTGTCATTCGTTAAGTATTAGAGTCCCACTTGTGCAGTGGATAACTTGTATATTTTTATATCATGGGGAGTTGAATTCGAATCTTGGGAGGAGTTTCTTATATGTTTTTTTTGATAAAAATATTTTAGCCAGATAGTCCACGGCTGGCGATATATGTATATGATGCGTATGTATGGTATTTTTATATATTTTTTTGTGTGCATTTGCCTTTATAACCTTTTATCACATATGCAATATTCAAAAACCTTCGATAAGTAGTTGTAATAATTTAGTTTATAATTTATATTTTTACCACGTATGCCTGTGAAATATTTTACATATCTGATGACCTGATGTATCTACGTAACATACTTAAAGGAGGGGAAGGAAAGATAAAATAGTACTAAGGAAAATCCACTCGTAATAAACAAATTACATTAAAGATTATTTTAGGAATTCTTATTTGAATATACTTATAAGGTGTCAGTCCATATATCTTCATTAATAAATCTTTTATTAAACCAAAAAACGGGAAGATATTGGATGATTTCCAAAATCGCCTTTTAGTCCGTTATGTCTGCTAGTTCTTTAAAGTTTAAACGGACTTGTTAAAAGACCAGGTGAACACTTTCACAGACAAATCTCGCGTCTTCGTCGTTGTCTTCATTAGAATTATAAGTACAACGTGCTAATCGTATGCAGGAGATCAGTTTCCTCGTTTTGACGACGTCGACATTTCTGTTGGTCTCTTTTCATAATCCTTCGTTTAAGTATGAAAAGAGTTCAAGTCATCATCAAGGGTTCCGTACTAATTTCAGGACTGTAGATCAACGGGAAGTACAACTTATAAAACTTAACAAACTGAAATTTGCGGGTGTAAGCACTCATTTTATATTTATAAATTTGTAATATTGTAGCAGCGTTTGGCGTCCGTGCTCTCTGACTAATCCGCTAGGAATACAGCGTGAAGCCAAGCCTAAGCTTGTAATAGTTTTTATCTGTAATATAAAAATAAATATCCATATTTCGATTGTTTTACTTTTATTTTAGTTGTAAATTCTCATTTCGACTTAAATCTTACAACTGTAGGTCATTCCGTAGGAACCTACTACTGCTACTAGGTCTATTACAGTTTTGATTACGTGGTGAATTTTATAAAAATATACCAAATTGCAACCTTTATGTTTTAATTGCATTGACTAAGAAGCTTAATTTTTTCTGTGTTTCCATTTTTTTATTTTCCAGTTAGCGGGAAGTACAACTTATAAAAGATAATAATGATTTTTTTCAAAAAAATATCTATACATTTTCACTTTTCGGATTCTTTTTTATTATTTACATTGTAATTTCTCATTTCGTGCATTATTTTTTAATTAAAAGAAACTGGAGTACTCTATACATAGATTTTGATTACACACTGAATTTCATACAAAATTGCAGCAACATCGATGACAATTTTTTTTTGGTTGCGTTTACTTAGAAGCTTAATTTTTGAGCCAACGAATGTTTATTAAAATTTGTTTTCTAACATTTTGATTAAAATTTTGTGTAAATATATTATCACTTAATTATCTACGAGTATATGTAAAATGTTTGTTTTATAACAAAATAATAAAAATTTTGAAGTGTATTGAGGCCAGTCGTGGCGCAGTGGCACGAGGTGTGACTGTAAAACCGACTGGTCGTGGGTCCCATTCGAGGAGATGAAATATTTACTTAAATTTATATTTCCATTTCTTCGCTCTGGCGTCGTGGTTAAGCGCGGCATTGAGTTGTGCCACTCAACACGCAATGCCTCCATAATTCGGCAGAAAGTGGGGAACGGAGTGTCTTAACACTAGGTTCCCTCTGCCTACCCTGCTGTGTGCGGGATACAGCGTGAAGCTAATTTATGTTTATAAGTGCATGCATAACAAAATTGGGATCAAACTCTCCTATTACAAGGTTTATCTCACTTTATAATATGAAATGTAGTGTATCCACGGATATTGACATCTTTAAAATGTCTAAAACAGCTTTTAAGAAAGCAATACAATGTATGTAAATTATGTTATAATTGATGCTCCTGGTAATATTGTTTATATTGGTTTATAGTATATTTTTATATAATTTTAATCCGTTTTTATATATTAGCAAATCTATGTTTATATAAATTACCGTTTCACGATTGTTCACAGCCACTTTATTTTGCATGCAGTGTTTACCTTTAAGTGGCTGTACATTAATTGTTTTTAGTTTTTAAGTTAGATTTACTTGAAATGTAATAATGTATGAGCCGTTGGTAAACTTAATAAAATGAAAAAAAAAATAAATAACGATATTTTCCTTTTGAATATTTCCTATATTAAAAGGAAATAATGTAATTATTTAAAAAAATACATTACAATAATTTGTATAGATAACGTATGTTATTCAGCTTCCTATATAACTACGTATGTTTATAACCGACTTCTGTAAAAGGTTAGGAGGTTATCAATTCGGCTGTATTTTTTAATGTTTTTTACCTCAGAAATTTTAACTGGGTGAACCAATTTTGATGTTTTTTTTTTATTTGAAAGTCGGTGCTTTACGTAGGATCCATTTTATTTTGGCTCATTTCTGGCAATAGTTTCCATGAGAAAATCACATAAGTCGTAAGTTGACATTAAGTATTCTCGCGACAAATGGACGAATAACTTAATACCATGCCAATCGATTTCGGTTATTCTTTTTTTATTGGAAAGAGTACATTTCAAGGGTAATTTGATGAAAGTTTGGTTAGTTTCTGATTATAGGATCCGGTTGAAATTGAAGAAGTCGGTTTTTATTTTGTTAAAAATCATAATTTTCGTGAAAATTGTAAGTATTCAGCTTCCGCTGTATCTAGCATTTAGAAGCGAAGGCAAAGGAAGCCTAGTGTTAAGACACTTCTTACTCCCCGCCGACCTCTAGAGGCATTGTGTGTTGAGTGGCGGAACTCAACGCCGGGATTTGCCTCGACACCAGAGCGAAGAAATGAAAATTGAAGATTGTAGGTTGACGGGAAATATCTTAAAGGTTTCAACTTTCAATGACGCGGCCAAAAAAGTTAACAAACTAAAGTTTGCGATAGTATGCACTCATTTTGTGTGAAACGAATTATAAATATAAATTTATATGATTTTTTCTAGGAAATTTAATTTTTTTTTTTTACTTTTTACATTTTTTCCTTTATTTGTATTGTAATATCTTACTTTGTGTCAAATTTTATTATTGTAAGTTCACCGAAAGTAACTTATAGATTTTGATTACGCCTCGAATTTCATACAAAATTAAGCATAATTTTTTCTGTGCTCCAAAGGACTGTAAACTTTAATATCTGTAAACTTTAATATATAAAACTAGTTTAATTTAGTGTGGTTATCTATACTGTTATGCATTAAGTAAATCATTACTTAAGTCTTGTTTGAATTTATTAAATTTTGCTCGCGAAAATTGTCCTATTTAATAGAAAAAGGTTTAATTATTTCAAGTCTGGTTAAGGTACACCGTAACTGCGCGCGCGTTGAAAACTATTTCAGTTTTTCTCGTATTAATTCCGATTCCGCGAAAATTCTGGGATAAAAAAAAAATATATGTTGCTCCACAAACTCATCTATCTTTCATTGAGAAATTGCAAGCACTGCATTGCTGCTTGAGAGGGTGTCACCTTACATTGATGGTTCCTAAATCTTGTATCTTAGTGTATTTTATTATTCTAAAATCTCGATTTTTTTTCTATCATCATATAAATATAAATTTCACAAGCAATAACCAAAAAGGAAACATCTAATACTAAAGCTTTAGTCAATTCCATAAAATAGTTGTATACAATAAATCTTGCAAGTTAGAACAAAATATAACTTTTTTATTAGATTGTAATAAAACAAACACAAAATATAATGGAAATGCCAGAACCTAATATTGAAAACTAAACATTTAAATCGGCAAAGCGGTTTCTGAGATAGCGTGAACAAACGCACTGACAGACATACATTTTGAAAAGCATTGTTTTAGGTACTATTACATTAATATCATTTTTTTCTTATATATCTTCCATAATCAGACACCGATTTCTTAAGATTTTGTTATAAAGTAAATAGTATTTATAGTATTTATTTTATTATCACCTCCACAAGTGGGAATCGAACCCACAACCTATCGCTACAGTCACGCTTGTGTCCCTGTACCACTACTGGTCTACATTATTTGTGAAATCTATCATTCAATCGTACTATAAAAGAACAAAGTCAAATTTTTATTAAGTCTTATTTTTATTGCACTCAACTGTCTTGTTTTATTACAAAGTATATTAACTTAAAGTAACGCCATCTATTGCAACTTTTTAGTACTACGTCATGCCTCTTTTTAGCTATATTTTACTGCCATCTGTCGTCATTACTTAGTATTATCTGATGCGCCGCTGTAACGCTGATATGGTCCTCCCGATGTTAGTAAGCTTTTCTCCCTGTGTCAACAGAGGGCGCTATATGATAAAATGTATAATTTGCCTAGATTTCTATCAATAAAATAATAAGATTAAATAAAATTACATGACTGCTCCAAATAATTAATAGATTAAAAACTATATTGTAATAGTAATGCGAGAAGTATAAAAAAAACTAATAGGTAAATCAATTAACATGAAATAGTTGTTTTTATATAAAAATATGAACTTTCTTCGATTTTTGCTACAACACGTAGGTTTTTATTTTTGTAGATATATCAAAAATTAATTTGAACAAATATTCTATAATTATAAAAAATAAAACTTCTAGTTTCTATATAAATCTCTAACTTCTAGTCTTCCTAAGTTTGTGTGTATTTTAGAAATTAAATACATCTTTTCCAAAATACATGTCTTAGGGGTGTTTTTCACTTTAAACAGATAATTTACCTAAATATTTTGTGACTGATCCTAATGTCAATTAAGCAACAAAAATATTAACATGAGATCCTAACGCTGTATAAAAGCTTTCAAAACACAAAAAAAATATCAGAAATATAGATGAAACTATAAAAAAATATATAACAAAATTAAATAAAACCTGATATAAACAAAAAAAAATAAAGATTTATAGAACATCAACACGAAGGCGTAGTACTAAAGCCACGTGCAAAACAATCTCTTTCCGCGGCGATCTACAATAAATCAAGTATTATTATAGTAGGCATGTTCGAGTAGCTATATTGTCCTTTTATGGATGTTATACCATTCATTACAGGCCATTAAACTTATTATAATATATTTTTTGCTAACTTAAATCGAAGACCCCTTATAGGAGCATTTACCCGATAATTTTTCCTTTTAAACTTTTAGCAAAGTAAGCTCAAGAGTCAGTTTAAGATGGTTGGGTATGCCGAAAATTCTTTGTTATAGATATCGCGACAAGCCATTGATAAAAGATAATAAATGGTGAATGTTGATAGGATATCTTTTATTCATGAACAATACGGTATAATCGTTAGGCGTTTGTAAACATTTTATATAGGTAGGTGTGTGAATATAAAATAAGTTAAGGAGATCACGCTCGAAAGCTGTTTTATGTGAAAATTTAAATAAAATAGTATTTAAGATTTACATAAAATTAAGGAAACTGGGCTATAGGTTCGATTCCCACTTGAGATGCCGTTGTTACTACGAAAATATTCTAGATATACATATTTACTTACATAATACATTTCAAACACCGTTAAGTTTTATACAATAAGACCAAGTATCAAGATAAATTAAAATTAAAATTAAATCAGCTTCACGCTGTATCCCGCAAACAGCAGGGTAGGCAGAGGGAACCTAGTGTTAAGACATTCTGTTCCCCAGGTTCAAGTATCAAGATGATATTTGTTAAGATAGAATTCCTAGTTTGATTAAAGTTGCATAAATATGGATAATAGATTTCCAATATAAAAGATTTTTTTTAATGGCCTGATTTTGCGATGACAGGCGCAAAATAATCTGCCAGTGTCACGTATAGTAGAAAAAACACGAATGATATGAAGCAGTAAATTTTGAGAGATATTACGAACTAATATAAATATGGTAGTGGATGTACTGGTTTAAACATTAAAACAAACAAACAAACGCTGTATTAGTAATGTCTAAATGAAAATAAATAATAAAAAAATACACACACATTGAGAACAACTATAACTTAATGTCATTATCTGCAATAAATTTTATCAACATTTTATAAAAGATTTTATATCAAAATATTAGGCATAATTAGATGCAGTCATGGCGCAGCGGCACGAAGTGTGACTGTAAAACCGATTGGTTGTGGGTTCGATCCCCACTCGACGAGATGAAATTTTTACTTAAATTTATATTTCCATTTCTTCGCTCTGGTGTCGAGGCTAAGCGCAACGTTCAGTTCTGCCACTCAACACGCAATACCTCCAGAATTAGGCAGAAAATGGGGAACAGAGTGTCTTAACACTAGGTTCCCTCTGTCTACCCTGCTGTGTACGGGATACATCGTGGAGCTGATTATATTAGATGACCCAAATAATTCATTGCTGTCATTGACAAGTAGAAACTGATCGTTCAATAAGTTTATTATCTACTTACTATTCGTATAGTCAGTTTACGAGTTAACTCTGTTGAAATAACATACAAATATGCTTTTCAGATGTATCCGCATATAGCAGGTTAGACATACTGTTCCTATCAAGACACTTCCGTTCCGCCAAATTCGGGATTCATTCAAGCTTGCTGAGTTGCGGAACTCAACGCCGCGCTTTTGCCTCGACATCAGTGTAAGAAAATAATAATAATAAAATGATTTGATTTTCTTTACAAAAATCTACAATAGAAGGTACGTACGTGTAAATCAAATAAAAACTATCAAATACATGCCAAAAGTCAGAAAAAGCAAAAAATATACACAATTGTATGTAAATAAAAGATTTTTGGGAAAGTAAATATTTGGATAGTGAATTTCAAAATATTTTATAGCCATTTTTCTGGGTATGGGCACAGTCACGCCCTCTTGGTGTTACAATAGTTTCGGAGGTTACGCGTTACCGACATACAAATTGTTATTTCCACGTCATAAACTTTTCTAAAAGTGAACCTAAAGAATTGTTTGTTTGTTCGTCGACCATTAATCTCTTTCTGTGAATGAAGCTAGCAGATGCTATGGTAGCAAAAAGCAACGTCTATATCAATTTTTACGATTTTTATTATATTTTGCTATAGATATATACAAAATATGACAAAAACTAGATGTACAATAAATCGGTTTTTATAAAGGAATTGTAGAGGTCTCAATATTTTATATACAACATTTTTTAGATAATTTTATTGCACTGAGTGTATTATTCAAGTATTTTTTATTTAAGAAAAAGAATATACAAATTCTAAATTAGCCTTATGATTTATATATGCTGTAGTGCTTGAAGAATTCTGAAGATGATAACAACTACAAAGGTATATTTTTGATGAATGATAGCTTACGCTTATATAATCAAAAAAAAAATCAGCTTCGCGCTCAGTATCCCGCACACAGCAGGGTAGGCAGAGGGAACCTAGTGTTAAGACACTCCGTTCCCCACTTTATACTATATTAACAATTACAATATTTGAAGAATAGGCAAATGTTTGTTGAAATTATCCTTACTTTACCAAGCTTTTTTTTGTTTCTTATGGTCTGGTATTATATAAAATTAAATAAAAAGATTGTTTCTACAGGGAATTATTATTTTTTAAAATTGGGTATAATTTGGTCTGTAGTGGGTAAACCGATAAGTATAAACGTAAACCAAGCAGTCTTACTATCAGCAACGTATGCATACAAATGCAATGAAACTAATAACTAAGTGATCTATTTTACTTTTTTATTATATTATTGCGTAAAAGAGACTCCAAAATTAGAGATTAAGTTTATAAAATTTTATATATTTCTTTGCTCAAAAAATAAAAAGTATGTTTCCTTTGTTTATCTATGAGTTCATTCAAAAGCTACTATATCAAAAGATTAAGCCCACTCCACAAAAACTAAGCTACTGGTATAAAAAAAAGTTTGCTCTTTTTAGCGGCATTTTTGTCCACAGACCGACAGATGTCCATATCGTATCTTTTTTTATCTCATAAAATGTTTAAAACGTATTCATTGCAACAACACCTACGTAACAAGCTGTATTGTGAATACTAAACAAAGGAGGATAAATGTGACGTGAAATCTCAAAGTGAAGAAATAATCCACTTAGAGGCATGTCGTCGCTTTTGTCAAAATACGGAGGCATGGTTCATTGAATATAAAAAACATCGCTGCGGGACACCTCGTGTAGGCAAACAGGGTTTAAGGGGTCCATGGAGGGAATGGCGTTTGTGAGCTAGATTATATCTATACATATAAAATCAATTGTTTTTTATAGCGAAAAATATTAATTTAGTTCGAATTGAGAATTTAAATTTTCGATCGAGTTGATTTTTCTCTTATAAAGTATGTAATTAAATTAAATTATAATGTATTACCTAGGTGAGCGGTGGCGCAGGAGCACAAGCGTGCGAATGTAAACGCGATGCCAGGAAATTAAATATTTAATATTTCGATTTCCTCACTCTTGTAACGTAGGTGAATCGCGCGGTGTAAAAAAAATCTCAAATATATGAAAAAAAAATCGAAGTTCTTGCTATGTATGACAAACAGATAACTCATTTGATGTAAGCCTTAATGGTTTATTTATAAAAACGAAACTACTTGCATACCGAAGGTTCTGTACCACTTTCAGGATTGTATGTAACCAACGAGAATTACAATTTACAAAAGTTGACAAACTTAGGTTTGCAGACGTTTGCACTCATTTTTGATGAACTACAGTTTAGAAAATAAGTTTGTAGTGATTTATTTCTATGGAATAGGAAAAAAAACACTTTTTGGATTTTTTCCATTATTTGTACTGCAAGTACTCTACGTTTTGATTACCTTGTAAATTTTGAAAATTTGCCGAAATTTACGACATATTATTTGATTGCGGTGGCTTACAATTTTGATTTTTCACAGCTCTCAGGTGCAGCAGAGTTGAGTACTTGGTATAAATTTCAGCTTGATACTTTCCCGCGTTCCTGAGAAAAAAGGTCTTGACAGATGATAGACGGACTACATAGTGATCCTATAAGGGTTCCATTTTTTCCTTTCTAGGTACGGAACCCTAAAAAACGTAAGTCAAATGCGTTAATAGAAATGTGTGTCATAGTTATCGTAATGAACCTATTATAACAAACAAACTACTGTAGTTTAAGTTAGTAAGTACTACTAACTTACACACTACTCCCAGGAAACACAAAATACTGAATTAAATATTTATAGCGTTATAACTGCGGCTGCCAATCTCGCGGCCTATACTTAATCTAGGTATTAAGATGAAATTTTAATTTCAATGCATAGATAGTCTGTTAAATAACAAATTTTATAGTAATAATTTAAAAAACCCACTTTTTTACATTTGAAAATAAAATAAATAAAAAAAGCCAAAATACTTATTGACAAACTTCAAATCTATAATGGCTCTTGGTGTTAAACATAATTATACCGATTTTTTTAAATTTACTTTCCTATTTAAAAAAGTAGCTACTACTCTTTGAGATAAAACCGAAAATATTTTCAACTTAAAGAAGATAGTTAATACTTTTCCGTGTGACCGTTTTCTAGAAAGCTCTTGTGTATGCTTCTTTCTAATCCCCCAAAACCCGCGGATCCCGCACCTGTAGTCTCATAGCACGCGAGATTACAAAGCGATGCGGGATCCCGCAATACCGAGATCTCGGTGTACCGAGATTGAAAGCCCCAGTTATAACCTATCATCAACTTAAATTATTATCGTTGCATTATTTTTTTAAATATTTTATCAATGTCTAAAGCATAGATTTATATATACTAGCGACCGGCTCGCGGCTTCGCCCGCCTAAACCACTAAATTATTTACTTAATACATTTTCGTAATTCCCATAAGAATATTCAATGAAATGTTAAAAAAAAACACCAAATAAAATAACAACAATTACAATAAAACCGTAACCCATCGATGTTTGTACACGGAAGATAAATTAGAAAAAATGTTATTACGGGAATTTAACAATGTAGTAGAACTTGGTCTGCTTCTGTTTGTTTGTGAATTTGTTCACACTGATCTCAAACACTTTTATATTTTAGCAAACTTTTTTTAAGAGTTAGTATCCCGTCTATAGCAGGGTAGACTGAGGGAACCTACTGTTAAGACACTGCATTCCCCACATTCTGCGAAGTTTTTCAAGGCATGACGTGTTGAGTGGTGACCTTGGTCCCCAAGGGAAGAAATTAAATTTAATGAATATTATTAAATTATAATTCATTCCTCCAAGTGGAGATCGAACCCACAACGTCGTATTACAGTCACACCCCTTGACACGCGCCACGACGGCCTCTTATGTCTGCTCTATAATTGAGCATATTTAATATTTATAGTAAGTTTTTGGTTAATAGATAGCATTAGATATTACAACATATGGGAATAAAGCATACATTAGGCATTTTTAAAATTCTTATATCTTTTAAAAAACTACCAAGATTCTTATAGTTAATAAATTTTTTTTTTAATTGAAAAAAAAGTCTATATTTTTCGAAAAATATTATTGCGGATAAATATTGAAATTTTTCAAATGAACACTATAATACCAAAATTAGTATAGACATTGTAGTGTTGATAGCAATTGAAAATAGTTATAATACAGGAGGATAAATATATGACACATGTACAAGAATTTATTCTATAGGGGAATCACATATTCTTTTTTATTTTTTCACTATAATATACCATTATATTCTTTAGAGGTTACTTCGTACTAAGATGGCGGCTTTTACGACCCTTATATTCTAATAATATGTGCCATAAAAATTAAGTCATATTTGACATTATATCGAAATAAATAACAGAAATATAAAACATTGAAAAGAAAAGGAGAAACGCAATTATATTGCATTTTTTTTTCGTACTTGCAATGTATTTATAAATTTGCATACAACTCATTTGTTTTGATTATAACATTGGGCTTAATTCATGAGGCCGGTCGTGGCGCAGGGGCATAAAGTGTGACTATAAAACCGACTGGTTGTGGATTCGATCCCCACTTGAGGAGATGAAATATTTACTTAAATTTATATTTCCATTTCTTTGCTCTGGTATCGAGGCTAAACGCGGCGTTGAGTTCCGCCACTCAACTGTAATTGTTATGTACAAACTATTACAAATTTACTGACTATTTAAATAAACAACTTATTTACACGTACTATATTTTAACGTAGTTTTATACGTCATTCTGCTATCAGTATAGAGATATGTTTAAAAGATTAAAGTTTTTCTACCTAATTTGACTGTGTCAAATTTTTATTAACCGACGTCTGTAAAAGCAGGAGGTTATAAATTCGACTGTATTTTTTATGTTCGTTATGTTCAGAGCTTTTGACTGAGTGCACCGATTCTGATGATTCTTTATCTAAATAAAAAAAATTAAAAGTATTGCGTCTGGTCCCATTTTAATTTTGTCCATTTCTGACAATGGTATCTATGAGAAAATCACATACATATATATCTTAAATTTGCTGTAAGTATGTGCGCGGCAAATGGACGAATAACAATATCAACCCAACCGATTCCGATGATTGTTTTTTTTTTAAAGAGTAAACATCAAAGGTGGTTTGATGAATGTTTGGTTAAGTTCTGATTATGAGATGCGGTTAAAATTGAAGAAATCGGTTTTTTTTGTTAAAAAATATATTGAGGCCAGTCGTGGCGCAGTGGCACGAGGTGTGACTGTAAAACCGACTGGTTGTGGGTTCGATCCCCACTCGAAGATATGAAATATTTACTTAAATTTATATTTCTATTTCTTCGCTCTGGTTTCGAAGTTAAGCGCGGCGTTGTGTCCTGGCCTTCAACGGAACGTGTGGGCAACGGAGGAGGTTCCCTCTGCCTACCCTGCTGTGTGTGGGATACAGCGTGAAGCTGATTTGATTTTTTTTAATTTGATGTTATTTTTCCAACTAAAATAGCTTAAATAGTTTTCATCATGGAGTATTCCATGATAAAAACTATCCTATAAGTTGCAGTAGTCTTTAAACTATTACCATGCTAAAATTCATTTACTACCATCCAGAAGTTAACGATATTTTAAATAATATGTGTCTCTCGGTTTTAATTTTTTTTAAGGTAACTGAAATGAAAACTGGGATCAAATCCAAAAAAATGTACTTCCGATATTTTTTTTATATCATTCATGTATAGAATTGACTTTTAATATATTGAGATAAGATGAGATAACTTTATAATATGTGTTGTTTTGGTGACTTTAATGACTACAACACAGTGTGTTCTGCATATATCAGGGTATACAGAGGGAACCTAGTGTTCAGAAACTCCATTCTCCACTTCCATTAAGTGTGGAGTAGTGTAAAATATCGTCGGTCTATATAGTGTTATCTTTACAGCAAAAAGTTGCAATTACAAACGTTTATAATCATATTGTGTTACTATTATCTAGTTTTCAGTTTTTTTATTATATTATTAATAGGAATAGTCATAGTGTATTAGGTACACCGATGGATAAGTACGGCGTTGAGTTCCGCCATTCAACGCGTAATGCCTCAAATATTCATCAGAAAGTAAGGAACAAAGTGTCTTATCGCTATGTTGTTACATATTATTACAGTTCAACAAAATAATATTAATATATTACTTTTTCATATATAAAAAATCGAAATCAGCTTCACGCTGTATTATGATCTAGTGTTAAGACACTTCGTTCCCCACTTTCTGCCGAATTCTGGAGGCATTGCGTGTATAAATATAAATTTAAGTAAATATTTCATCTCCTCGAGTGGGGATCGAACCCACAACCAGTCGATTTTACAGTCACACCTCGTGCCGCTGCGCCAAAGACTGGCCTCTATACATAAATGTGCCTAAATATAATTCGAAACTAAAATAAAACTCTTTATATATAATTTTTTATTTATAAATATTTATTTATTTATTTTTATATATAAATTTGATATATTATGGTACATGCTCCATTCTAAAATTCGTGTAACCCACTAATCCCCAGGGCTGGTCATTACGCTGAATAGAATGTCACTAAGCACTAAAGGCCATTTGACCACATCT
>DWQW01005680.1:0-17414 GCA_018249695.1 Heliconius erato demophoon
CAGTCCACTTATATTATCCTGGCGAGGCCACGGCGAGGGCATGGCTTGTGGCGGCCAGAAGTCCCCCGTCGAATACACCGCTTGATGACGGTATACTACTATTATCTGAAATATTTTGTATGTGTTACAATTAGGATTTTTTAATGAAAACGCATGGCAGGATATGGGATAAATATATACAATGGGCCTAGTCCCTGCATGGTGAGTACATGGAATTCTAAATTATTTTTTATCGGATATTTAATATACCAATAAAGTTTTAAATTATGTTTTTTGTTAACATATTACTGCCTGGGAATAATATGTTTAGACTTTATTTGTACTCAGTGCGAAACTGCGAAAATTTTCTATAGTTTTCTAAATGGCCGAGAGGTCAGCGTTTACAGCATCTGACTGTAACCGCGACAGCTGTCGGTTCAATTGCTACTTGGGCAATGAATTATTTAATTTTCCTTGCTTTTGTTGAGTTCCGCCATCCAATACGTCGTGTCTCTAAAATTGGGTGCGGTGCGTGGGAAATGTAGTATCATAGAGTATCAACTACAGCACTAGATTCCCTCTATCCTGTTATTTGTGAAATACAGAGTGAAGCTAAAAGAACTAAAAGAATAATAATAGTAAAATTTAACAAATATTAAATTCAGTACGAATTAACATAAATATCTACCTGTCGACGTAATCTATGAAGTGAGTTGAGTGTGATTCCATCTAAATCTGGTTGTCTCGGCACAAGCTGGGGTCCAAACAAGTTCAAGACATATCTCATGAGCCTTAGATGGTCCTCCTGAGTAAATCCATAGAAATGTTGGAAATCCAATACAACCACCTGGAATTACAAATATACTTCAATTTATTACATCTGCCAGGCCGTCGTGGCATACTGAGAGAGAGTATGGTGTATATGGTGATATTTCCAGTTTCATTTATTAGGATATTTTATTTATTGGTAAAAATTCTGGGGTGAGCATGGAAAACTCCACCACCCATATCTATGCTCATGTGTAATCTAAAAAAATTTATTACAAAGTAACTGATGGAAGTGTAAAATTTTATTTTAATTGATTATATTTTTTTTCCAATATAAAAAGAATTAATTTAATCAAGACATTATTATCGTTTGTGCCAGACTGATATCTAAAATGTCCAAGCTCAATTTTCTTACAAATCATCATTACACAACTCATCAAGTTATTAATTTATATTGCAAGACATCAAATAAGGTCATCATTTTATCAAAGTAGGTCAAATATGATTTTATTGTACTTTGATTTATTATTGTATGAAGACCATAACAAGATATGTTTCTATAAAACTCTAATAATATCAATTTTTTCATTGCAGAAAGATAGATTACTTAATGTTTAGATCAGTAAAAGCTGATGTTTATAATAATTGTTGCAACGGCTAGAGAGCTTAGACTGACTCTAAGAGTTATATTATGATAAAATGTTATAAAAAAATATTTTAATTAAGGTTGTATGAAGGCTTCATCAGGCTAAATCAGCAAAAAGAACCTAGTGTTAAGACACTGCATTCTCTGCTTTATGCCTGAATTCAAGACATTGTGGCGAGTGGTGGAATTCAACTCCACACTTTGTCTATCAGAACAGGAAAATTAATATACTTCATTCACCTAAGTGGGCATCGCACACAGTTACGCTGCACCAAAATGATATCAATTTACTATGTGTAACAAACATTAAAATTCTAAAATATCATTTATTAACAATATGTTGTCACATAAATACATTTTATATAGATTGAAAAATAATAAATTTTCACTAACCTCATAGGGATGATCATCAATGAACTGTTTCACTTGCTGTAGTGGCTGATATATTTCACCAGCATAAACACCATGAGTAAAAAAGAAATCTTCGGTTCCTGTCTTTGTGGCCAGTCTTAAGTCAAAATATCTTCAAAATAAAAACAAAAACAATATATATTTTTGTTTTGCATGGAAAGTGTTAGTATCTCTACAATTATAAGATTGGACATTTCCAAAGTAAAATAAGTAAACAAGTATGCTTTATTATTATTATAACATTTTCTACTAGAATTTCATTTAACAAGCAATTTTATACATCATATCCTACTAATAAAAATTGTTTATGCCAGAAAGAACTTCCTATTTATTTGTCTTCCATAGGCCCAAATTTAACTAAGTCATATTGAGTTTTTTTTTTTTTTAAATATATATTTTTTTTAAAACTCAAAAAATGTTTAAAAAACATTTAGTTTTCTTGCTGAATTCATAATTATCATAGTTATAGTCAGACACTGTGACATGATAGCCTACATAATATTATATTAATTAATTAAATATAAAAGCAGAGCTCTAGACTAGAGACAATTACTTGACAGAAAAAATCTTGATAGCCTCATTTAAATATCTGATCATGGCTTAAAACTGCTGATAAAACATTTTTTGACCTACTTTTTGTAATATTATTTAATTTATACAACCTAAGTATAAAATAGGAAAATCTTTAGAGTTTATTTGCATGTAGTAGAAAACATACTTCTAGAGAAAAATACAGCAGATAAATCTCTACAGTTTACTGAAAGATTTTGGCCTGTCTAGGACTACCATCAATTGATTTCTAGAACATACTTTAAAGGTGGCTCTAGTAGAATCATTTCAAATTATGTGTTTGTGTCAAGAGAACCAGATTTCTAAAGGGCCTAAAATCTACACTTTTTGGATTGCCAAGCTGCTACTTTAAGCTCTTCACCTTGCGACACTATGGGCCTAGTACCTGCATGGTGAGTACATTGAATTCTAAATTATTTCTTATCTCATATTTAATATACTAATAAAATCTTAAATTATGTTTCTTATTAATGTAATATAATATATGAATAAGAGTGGTGGAAGTACCTAATCCCAATAAGAAGTTGTTGTAAGGCATCAATGGCCTGTGTTATTGTCCACCTTAAGATCGTACCTTGAAACAGAGGGTACAGGTTCTTCAAAATAGGTTCAGCATCAGGAGCTAGACCACTAGATCGTGTTATCCCATATGTCATGGAATCATGGCTGCCTATAATGAAATGATATAATTTTACATATTTTTTACAGAATAATGAGCATAAATTTATTTACATAGCAGAGTAAGCAGAATGAAACTGTTCTCATTAAGACATTTCCATCCCTCATTGTCTGTCGAATTCTGGACACATTGGTTTTTATTGAGTGGAGGAACTTAGAGCCTCACTATGCCCCATTACCAGAGTAATGAAATTAAAATATTTAATTTACTGAGTGGGAAACGAACCTACAGCCTGTCGCTTTTACAGCCGCACACTTCTGCATTCTAAAGATAAAGTACTTAATCACGCAAATATATGAACTACAAAGAAAATATTTTATAAATTACCTGGAATGGCAAGATATATAAGTGGAATGTTTCTTAACTGTTCAGGAAGATTTCTCATCCAATTCTGCAAATCAATGTTTTGTGCACTACCATTTTCACTCATTATTAGTCCTAAAACAAAATTTTAAACAGCAATAATATATTAAACTCTACAAAGTGTACTCTAAAGAAAGAAACAACAAAGCAATGGTTCGCAGTACCCGTAACTATGGAGTAAACTGAATCACGTCATTATATAAAAATAGCTCATACCTTACGCTATAAGGCCCTTTGTTCTGTAATTTGTTTATATTACTTTTCCAATATGATTTTTCATTTTTCCCGCCTATTGTTAACGAGTAACAACTATGTTTAGATTTACTATAAGCCAGTAATATTCAATTGGATGTAATAATTTGGATGTTATTAAATGTTACTGTACCTTTCTAAATTGTCGGATATTAATTATTGATACCATTGTGTTTATTTTTTAGAGCCACATTTGACATTTTAATAAAATGAGTATGACATTTCACAACTTAGTGTTGCACGATAAAAATTAAGAAAGTAAAAATAAATTTTAAAGCTTCCTTAATATTATAGTACCCGGTATATACATATTTTGGATGTTTTTAGTTCATGTTTTTAAATTATATTTATCCATTTTTATTTTATCAATATATATTATCTTGCTAGGTATTTAATGTAAAAGTTACGATATAGATCTAATATTTTTAATATTTTGAAATATAATTTATATGAAGTTCTATATAACACAAATCAATATATTTAATTACCGTATTTGATTTGTAAATAAATTAATCAAAACAAAAATGATGTGATTGTTGTAAGTGTGGCTTTATGTTGGGGGCTATATGTTAGTCCATTGTTTTTGACATATTAATTTTTAAAATGTATATACTACATACATACGAAGGAAATTATTTATAAAACGTATTCTGTACTGCAAATGAATCAATGTTGAACGGCGTTAAATTACAGAACAAAATATATTAGTCATGTTTGTTATTTTGCGGTTTAGTTAGTGCCTATACAAAAAAAATACTTGGGTATAATATATCTTATTGGACAAAAAATATTATAGAACATTTTATAAGCAATATGATGTTATGAGATAAGGGCACTAAGGCATTGTTAAGGAAGGTATATGCGTATGAAACAATAACATTGTACTACAGGTGATGAATATCACCTGTGGTACATATAAATATGGTGGGTTCATATACTAAAATTACCTTTGTTGGTATTTTTTTTAATTTTATATATAAACCGCTCTCAAGTCAGGCATCGATCTTGAGATGCCGTTATAATTCGTTAATTATATATCTATGAATGAGTTTTCCGTAGAATTTTTAGGGCATTGCGTGTTGAGTGGAGGAACTCGCGCTACTTCTCTCTTTGTCATGGTACCACAAGGAAAGAAAGGAAAATACTAATATAAAATATGTTTCATTCCAATGTACCATAAATAAAAAAAACTGGACAAGCGCGAGTCGACCTTGCCCACCCATGGCGTTTTCCTTACAAATATTGGAGGCCTCAAGCCCTTTCATCTGATACCTCACTTTAACTAGTGGTTTTAATACCAAATTTTACCCCCTTTTAAAGCTATTAGTTTTTAGAATTTAATCGCAAATGCAGAGTTTTCCTGAACTATTACTACTTGTAGATGCTAGCCGCCAAATTTCATAATTCTAGGTTAACCAGAAGTACCCTATTTGATTTTTGCTACATAAACGGCCATATTTTTTTTTGTGTTAATGTAGAAATACGTTTTTTGACGAAATTATAGGGCCGTAGATTTAGGTATATGGTTTAAATTTCAACTTGATATCCGCAAGCGTTCCTGAGATAAGGGCTCTTGACAAACAAACAAACAGACAGAAAGGCGGGCAACAAAGTGATCCTATAAGGATTCCTTTTTTCTTTAAAAGGTACGGAACCCTAAAAATCAATTAAAATAATATTATATAGTTCGTGGCTACTCAAACCTTTCAAATCTCCATATATAAATAACAGTTTTTTTAATGTTGCTATTGTTATATGTATTATTAATACTACTATTTAATTTTCTATTAACTAATATTTAATTTCATTAATTGTAATGATAAAAAATTTAATCAATGATCTAAGCCGCGTTCCAGAGAGAAGAATCCTCTTTGCCATAAAGCTAAAACTTTTAAACAAACCAAAGTAGAGAGAAGTTAGATAAAAAAAAAAAACATACATACAAGTACATACCCAATAGAAAAAATAATAATCCAAAATGCATGTTATTTAAATGAACACTGTGAAATACCACTTTAAGAATGTCACTTATGGTTTACAAAACATAATTATTAATTTTCCTTTTTACTTTACGTTAAGAGCTAATTATTTAGTTATGTCCTAAGTTAGAAGTCGATAAAGGCACGAGTATGAGAAACCAAGAATAAAGTGCGTGTGATTCAATAAGAATCATCTTGTAGGTTAATAAATGCAAAAAGTAATGGACGTTATTGGTATAATCGCGATTGCTTTGTTTCGGAACTTTAAATCAACTGGTGTGTGCCATTTAAGGCTGATTAGGTGAAAGGACTGCTTGGCTTTTTTTCCTGTAGTCCAGTTTGATGTTAACCTTGTTTTTTATTTAAATCAACAAAAGCTTTGCTTTTTTTGAATTTATTTATAGTATACTCGTATATTCACCTTTGAAATACCTACTACAATTTTGAGACTAAAATATCTTCTCTAATTTCAAGTTTAAACATGTTTTCCGAAACCGGTATCTACATTTGTTGCATATAATGTGGTTTAATAATTTTACGAATATATTTTAAAAAAATTGTGTTATTATTTATGAGACCAATCGTGATGTAGGGGCACAAGCGTATCACTCTAAACGCCACAGGCTATGGGTTCGACTCCCACTTGAGGATACGAAATATTTTTATTACTTCTCTCAGGTGTCGAGGGAACAATATTCAACTCAACACTCAATGCCTCCAGAGTTCGGCGGAAAGTGAGTAGCGGAGTGTCTTAACATTAGGCTCTACTCTACCTACCTTGCCGCATGATACAACGTGAAGCAGAAAAAAAAATTAAGCTGACATCATAAATGTTTGTTCTTTCATAAACAAAACCTGATAATGATAATAATAATTATGTTTATCGCGTGCATTTATAATTTTATACATACAACTTCAATAAAAACAACAATCAAGTTGCTCTTGGCCGGCTACTAAATGATTCAAGCATGTAAAGACGTTAGTTTCAATGTTATGTACATGAACTAAAAAAATATATAAAGAAAGACCTTTGTAGCACAGTGGTTTAATATTCACCTTATTATATCACTATGATACATAATACAAATACATAAATGTAGATTATTTTAGTGTCACGCTGTTTCCGCACACAGCAGGGTCACCTCATAGGGTATTTGGTTGTCTGTTTAGTCTGGTGGTTTGACTGGATGCATCTCATTGTAGTTTCTAAAAAGTTGATAAAGGTATGAATTGAAGAAATATTCAAGAATTTAAAAACATATATTTTTATATATATAGGTAATAAAGCGGAATAGTTTGTTTATTTGTTTAAATGCTAAGATCTCTGGATATACTGGTCCGATTTACTTACTTTTTGTTTTGTATAAAAGCTACATTCTTCAGGAGTGCTATACATATAATGCAGCATAATAAAGATATTATAGATGGTGCTAGTGGTCCGCTAGTTTAAGTACATATATATTCGCAAAAAAACAAGCTTTGGAATTATATTGTTAATATAATATAAACCGATATTAAATCCGACCGAGAACTTGAAATTAGTATCTATATATACATATAATAAAATTATTTTATATGAATAATTATAAGATACTTGTAAGTATTAAATTTTACATTTCCGGAAAGATAAGTCATGCGAATTACGTAAGTATGTATCTTCAAGGAAAAATTGTCGCTGCATAGCTTACGTTGCAGTATAACAATTAAATAATTATTTAAAATGAAAGCAGTAGCCTTGTATTTTGGGGTTCCGTACCTCAATCGCGTGGATTTGTCAATCTGAAATTATCAAATATAACTTACTGCGATCGAGTGGATCACAGAAAAAAATAAAGCTTCTAAGTTAACGCTATCAAAATATACGAGCATTTATGCATCGTTTGCATTAGCTCAAGATCCCAGGGCCCCCAGATCTACGCCATTGTAGCAAAGCTAAAATTTTGCGGACTATTAGTCTAATATACTTATAGCTAAGATAGTATGCGTACAAGCAGTATCATAACTTAAAAAGTGGGTGGTCCTTTCAGTGGTAGCGCCAAATAAAAGAATATCTCTATCTGATTGGTCCTGGCGCGACGTCTGGCAGGAGCAAAGACCCACGAAAACGGTCTGGTAATAAGTAAATATACATAAAAAAAATCATTAATAGATGAGCTTCACACTGTATTCCGCACACAACAGGGTAGTCAGAGGGAACCTAGTATAAGACACTCCGTTCCCCACTTTCTGCCGAATTCTGGAGGCATTGCATTAAATATACATTTTTATATTATTCTCAAAAACATATTAAAAAAATACGAGCGTAATTAACGTAGGTGAGCCTTTCGTATAGTAGGTGAACCTTAATTTGGGCCTACCTCTGAACTTCACTTTCAAGTTAGTATGTACGCATACCGTCTTAACTACTTACAGCTTTGCTAAAATGACGTAGGTCTGGGGCCCTGGGATCGCAGTCTACATGAAATTCATCGTGGACTTACAAATATATATAAAGGAAAAAATCAAGAAGTAAAAAATTATAGACATTTTATAGAAAAAAATAATTACAAACTTATAGATGTACTTAATTTCATGCAAAATGAGTGCAAGAATCCACAAACTTAAGTTTGTCAACTTTTGTTTATAAATTGTACTTCCTGTTGACATACAATCCTGAAATTAGTACAGAGCCCGAAGTGTGGAAGTGCGACTTGCGACATTTAACAGGATTTTTTTGATGCGTGATTCCTGCCTGTTTGCTTGTTAAAATTGAGATATTCAGGAATATAATAAAGAGGCGAAAGAATGAAAGCTACTGTTATTAACTTTAAAGGGCAGCAAAAAACTTATTTTGATACCGGCTAACCCGATATTTTCCTCTTAAAGTCGTATTTCAGTTTTTCTACGAACCCGGTGTGTTTAAGGTCATAAGGACATTAACCTTAAAAAATGAGAAAGCTTTGACCTACTTTCTGGGATCATTACCTACATGTTGATGATTTTCTTTACTAAGAAGTACTTGTATTTTTTTAAATTAAATAAAATTAAATATACAAAAAAAATTAAATATTGTTCTTTCTGCTGGGTAAATATGATAAACATATTTACCCAGCAGAAAGAACAATATTTTTTATACTTTAAAAAAATTATAGTATAGATTTATAGAAGATTGTAGAATAATTTACAAAATCTTAATAATTGACAAAATTATCAAATATGTAGTATATGAATTAAACAAAGATAATAGTTAGAGTACTAGTATAGTATGTACAGATGAATGCGTCTGTGCTCCTTTTCTGAGAGCAGCATATAGGATAAAATATTTTAAACTTATACCTAAAGAATTTATTCAAGATACCTCAACAGTTTAGAAGTAGGATATTTTTTCATTTCACTTCAAACTTAAAGAAAAACTAAAACGTATAAAATATTTTTTCGATTATTTCAAATAAAAAACGTTGAAAAATAATACGTGCGCTTTATATTTTTTTTCATTAAAATATTTTTATTTTTTAATTGCATACTTCATTTGATATGTCTTGTTATATGTCTTTTTCTCAGTTCTTTTGTGTAGTACCTACTTTGATTCATTTTCCATATTTTTTTCAAATACTTTGCGCGCTAATGTACGAAAAATTTGCGAAGGAAGGGTTTAAGTCATATTTTGCTTTTTCTTTACAAACGACCACAACTATCAATGAAGTTTCCAGTTTTGCCATCAATATCATACAAAACGCTTCGATGCAGAAGTACTCGTTACCTTCGAAGCATTAACGTTATCTATGCTACAAATGTGAAGTGACCATAAACTTCGATATTTGATATTAATTTTAGCTTGATACTTCTACTCGCTCTTGAGATAGACGAAAAGACAGATCTTGATACACGAAAAGACATACCGACAGACGGACAACTAGAAATGATCCCATAAGGGTTCCGTTTTTCTATTTTGTATTACAAAACCCTAAATATTACATTACATAAAAATTTAATGACTGATTGACTACATGATGTATACAATATATCTATAAATAACATACTAAAATTGACAAAGGTAATTAATATTTAAGAATATTAAATTTTTGGTACAATTCTTTAGGTTTTTCTGAAGAAAACAGGCCAATAAAGCTTTAAATCTTTACAATTTCTGCTTTACCCACTCAAATATTAAAATGTATGGCATAATGCGAATATATCTATGTTTATATAATAAATTATTTGTGTAGGTTTTATTCTTCCAGTTATTATGAATGACATTGAACTTGTTATGATCAGACGCATAATAGGAAGTTAGTTTCTAATAACAAACTGCACCTATTAAATATTAAATAATAATTATTGATCTTGTCATAGGGATTAGTGTGATTTATAGCAGAGATTTATATGATGTAAAAGAATGCTTAAGGCACCACGGCACAGTCGCACGGAGTTTGACTAAAAACGCGATCGTTGTGGGTTTTACAATGGGGATCAAACCCACAACATATAATGAAAATAAATTAATGAAATGAAAATTTCTTTAAGAGCGTTTCTATCAACGTAGGAGTTCACAAAACATCAGTGATCACAAAATATGTTCTGTCTAGATTTAATTTAGATATTTTTTATTACTACCAAGTTTTTTTTTAATAGTTTAAGATAATTACAAAGGCCATTACAGTAGTAGAGATTGTAAAACGGTAACATCACTGTCTGTCTACGTCGGTAGTCGATGATAGACATTTGGCAGTTATTCATTAGACTAGACATCACTTCAAGTAGGGCGACCGTTTATTTATGTTCTCCGGAAGGCGGTCAGGGATTTTTTCATTGAATATAAATTATAAGAAACCTTTATCAATGGCAATATTAACATATTACATTTAGGGCATAACTAATGTTATTATATAAATTGTTGTTTAATCCGTCGTTGGGAACTTTTGAGTTTTGTCTTAACAACTATTCATTAAAATAAAAAATTATATCTTAATACATTATCATATCGTGTGGAATAAATAATGGTCCATTTTCAACTTTCCTGAGTGTGGGTTTTCGAGGTAATGGACGTTGGGAAGTGAAACTCAGACTGCAGTTTTTCTATCAAAATTAAAAACAAAAAATAATTTAAAACTAATTTAACTAATAAACATATACAAGAAATAGATATAATGATATACCTATAACTGATATTATATTCGTCCGCTCCGTTCAATCTAGGTCCCCCCTGGGCAGATATATACTTGAGTTAAAAGTTCCACGGCCATCGTCTCACGACACTCAGTTGTGACCAATTCAAACCATGCCTACTATATGATATCTTTACTTGTGAGATACACAACATTCAAGAACCCTTGGTGATTTTATTTTTCATTCATTTTTTTTATCAGCTTCACGCTGTATCCCCCACACAGCAGGGTAGGCAGAGGGAACCTAGTGTTAAGACACTCCGTTCCCCACTTTTAAAAAAGTACTTGTAATATATGTTAATTTTCTCTGTAACGAATCTATTATTTAGATAGTACTTATATAAGGATAGGTACTTCATTAGTTGTATAACTTTATTGATTAAACAAATTGCATAATCCATTATAAAATATCAAAAATATTGACGTAAAATTAAATTTATTTTATTTATTAATTAAAATGTATATAAAAATGATAATAAACTAAAAAATTCTAATGTTGTAAACATAACGCATGTAACGATATAATAGCTACGTAATTATAATAACATACTTACATATAATTGTGTATTCTGCATATATTATGTTTATAGGATGTTGTGGGAGGGAGACAGAAATATATACACAGAAAGGTCAACGAAAATAGCCGAACGCGAATCGATATCACCCGAGGCTCGCACCAGTCCGTGTCAGTCCGCTGCGTTGGCTCATTCGGTCTCGCTCCCTACCACTCTCCAGTATCATATTCTCTTGCTCGGCGCCGAGTTTCAGTCAACAATCCACGTTACCACTGTGCTGCCACATCGTAAACACAGTATAGGGAACCAAATTATCAACATAAATAACCTTAGACGCCGCCTCCCGATTTTACAATGAACAAAATACGTTCAGGGGTGAAATAGGTGAAAGGAAGTTACGTCTACGACCCTGTGAAGACTGTTACGAAACTGTATACTTACTGTGTTACCTTCCCCGTGCGATGTTGGGGGAAAGTTTTAGTTAACAAGTTACATCTTATTGTTTTCTGGGACTTATTGCGAATGTGTGTTGAAACGTTCATCGCTATCCACGGGCGCACTGCTATGCGCCACGACCTGGTGCATTTTATAAGGCATACCTCATCTGATCACTACAGCGAAGGAACCCTTTAGTTTCTGAGGCAGGTAAGCTTATGTAAATTATTAAGCGTATTCTAGATACAAATGTTCGAGAACATATAGAATTTGATGCGAGAGTCATCCGTCGAGCACGCTTGCAGAATGTGCCAATGTATAATGAGGTGAGTGATAAAAATAAAAATTATCATAACACGCTCGTGTTTCGCAAAAGTAATAAGACATTATAAAAAACTATGGATATTGGTTTGATAACCTCAGTTACTAACCAATCGAAGGCCACAAAATATAATAAATTAAAATTTTCAAGAGGACCGACCATTTTAGGAACAACTACGTTGTTGCATCAATACTACAAACCTAAGAAAGAATCTTACCAAAGAATAATTTATTCAAACCTCTGACACTAAAACTCTTAAGTTGAAAAATACAAACATACGAAGAAATATAATTACGACATAAGTACGTAAATAAGAAACAAACGCAATTTTATAATAAACCTGCGACAAGGATATAAATACCTGTCTCTCGTTTTATTTTATTTACCCTACACTACACCTTTTAAAAGCTGCTTAGACCAGTTTCTGTCGTAAATAGTAATCTTATAATATAATCCATTAATTTAAGGATTTGATGATACATAAAAAAAAAACTCTTGTGCAAACAAAAATTATGAACAAATAAAATAAGATGCGTCTGAGTCTGACATTTATGGCCTTATATATGACGGTTCCTACCACTCGTGTGTAGATAAAAAAGTATAAAATGGAAATTTCTGTTGGTATGTTACCTATCATAATTATTAATTATTCTTATTATGTTCAAGTATTTTAAAGAAGTGCATTTTACTGAGAAACGGAACCCTTAAACTGTGCTTTAATATATTAATATTTTTTAAATAGTCATTGCTTTTTTTTAATTTGTACCAACAATAATCTTTGTCAACACAAAAAAAAAGATGATGGTACGTAATACAATACAATTAATATTATAAAAATCCCTAATAAAATATTTAAATTAGGCTAAATTGCCTAGATAATATTCACATTTACGAATAATTTATTTGAAACTGATAACGGTACAACAAAATTTTAAGTTTTATTTAACAAAATGGTACATATTATGTATTACCAGCCATTATACAATGACATAACTATATAGAAATAAATTTTTGTATACATATATATAAACATAAAACTACAGCGTGATGTAACCTGATAGATGTTATTGTAATTTCATCTCCATATCGTGTCCTATATTAAATAATATAGCATGACTAGTGATCACATGAGCAAATATTCTAAAGCGTAATACAACACAATTGAGGCCAGCCGTGGCTCAGGTGCACGAGTGTGACTGTAAACCCGATTGGTTGTGGGTTCGATCCCCACTGGAGTAAATGAAATATTTATTTAAATTTATATTTTCATTTCTTAGCTCTGGTGTCGAGGCAAAGCGCGGCGTTGATTTCCGCCACTCAACTTACCCAAGCGAAAGTAGAGAACGGAGTGTCTTAAGACTAGGGACTACAGCGTGATGTAATACAACACGTGTAATAACCATAAGAATGGGCGTTAATGATAGGTTAGACGACAATATAATCGATAATTTATAAACCGTTATTAATATATTTTGATAATATTATTAATCATAAATTCAGGAGTGGATGAAGGTGGAGTTGTGATTTTTGTATAGACATCAAAACTTGAATAATAAGTATCTATATGTTAAGTAGATACTGCATATCTTGTTGCAAAATATTCCCATTTCGACAACTTCTTCAAATATAAATAAATTGACAAAAACTAACTAAAAAAAATCTGGTTTACAAGTTAACCCATAGCTGATGTAATATAACTTTTGTATATTTTGATTGTTTTGTTATAATGCAACCTGCATTATCACAAAACAATAACTGTATCTCTTGTAAACATGAATTCTTCTATTGTGTAACATTATCTCTTTTTTACCGTACACATTCCTTCGTGTGTTCTCTATATAACGTGACATTGGCGAAGTCGTGCTATGCTAAACTGGCATGCTCCAAACGCCATATTTAAAGAACTGAACTAATATAACTTTAGGTGACTCGCAGAGATTTTTGTCGGAACGCAAAAAATATATTTGTGTGTTCTTACTGAACTTACTTAAACTTCACAGGCTTATCTACCTTCTTTGTATCAAAAGGAAATGCTGATGATATCACGATTAGAATTCCATTCCAGGATGTCAGATATTAGTTTGGTAATAAATTGACAGATTTGACGTAAGATTCCCATCATTCGGATATCATAAATTTTATTCAGAAGCAGACAGCTTAAAAAACTTAAGATTTTCCTATAGTATTACGTAGGTTATAAGGTGCTATTACAGATAACAAATGGACATTTGTATAATAGACGTACAACAAAAGGTAATTTAAATAAAATTTATATAGTATCCGCATTGCTTTCTGAACAAGGAAAGATATTCTAACAAGATTTATTATTAATGAATAATACATCATTTTAAAACCACTATTGGAAACCCATTCACGTTGCTGTAATAGAAGAACAAAATAGGTAATAATGCATAAGCTTTTGCCGCCTCGGGTTTTATTTTTGTTTGTTATTCATGACAGTTATAATTCAAAGGACAACTTTTGTTTTAAGTTTTTTTTTCTTTATAATATTTAATTTTTTATTCACAAATACAATAGGTATTCTGTTTTATTTAGTTGTTATGATATTTAATCTTTGAAAAACAATTTCCATTTAGTTTGATTCCAATTTCTTTGAAACTGAAAATAAAGAAGAATAAGGAATGCAGTTAAAATCATTACTGCAACTTTTCATTTTTCTTAAAGTTTCAATATTTTATTGTTTTAGATAAACTTTACTATGGTACATTTCAGATCAGTTCTTTTATTATGACGTTTCAAGCGTGCCAGATGAGCACAAAATCACTTAGCCAATGCAATGGTACGTTTTGACTACGAAAGAAAGTCAGACAGACATTAATGTAAACAGTAAACAGTACGTGTTTACACTCGTACAATTATTTTGTGTCTGACCAGTGTCTGCTTGTAAGTGTACGGAAACTGTCTTACTTCATACGCGAACTACTGATAGTAATGTAATGCGTTTATTGTGTCGGTGCGGTGTATTCACATTGTTAAACCTGTAGAACTTTTCAATTACACTAGACACTTAGACACTAATTGTAGAGAGACACTCGATGTATACATTGAGTGTACCGTATATACTGTCGCAGTCTATTCGAAGAAGTTATTTTTAGCATAAATCAATTCTTAGTGATTGTTTTTAGATAGTGTGGGTTGGTAGTTACTATCCCTTAGCAAATTTCAAGGCTTAGGTGCTTTATTTATTAGGTATACCTGTTAGGAAAACTTGTTTTAATTATAAAATCAAATTTAATTTAAGAATGTCTTATTATTACAAAGAGGTTTAATATTGTAATAATTAGCAATGTTCTCTTTTATCACAGATTGATAAAAGTTGTTGCATCAGAGGTTACGAATTCGATTCTTTGACTAATGCTTGACATCTACATGTACAGACGTTATATAAACAAATAGAGAATTAAAAAATAAAATAAATCAGCTTCACGCTGTACCCTGCTCACTGCAGGGTAAGCAGAGGGAACCTAGTATTAAGACACTCCGTTCCCCACTTTCTGCCGAATTCTGAAGGCATTGCGTGTTGAGTGGCAGAACTCAACGCCACGCTTGTCCTCGACACTAGAGCTAAGAAATGGAAATATAAATTTAAGTAAATATTTCATCTCTTCGAGTGGGGATCGAAACCACAACCCGTCGGTTTTACAGTCACACTTTGTGCCACTGCGCCACGATTGGCCTCAAATAGAGAATTATTAAGTAAAATATTACAATTATTTCTTGTCATAATAAAATAAACTTGTTATAATTATTAAATATCGACAAATATGGTAACTAACAGTTACTAATAAGACGATGTTAGCCATAGAATTATTTTACTTTATTTGTGAATCATATATTTACTATCGATAGTAATAAATTGACACGAAGGCCGTTATGGTTGTATAATTTGATAAGAAACAATATGGCTCTGGCTTCTAGAAATTTCTTAGACATTACATTATAGTTTAGAGACATTTGGAAATTAATAAATCAGCTTCACGCTGTATCCGGCACACAGAGGGAACCTAGTGTTAATACACTCAGTTCCCCACTTTCCGCTGAGTTCTGGAGGCATTGCGTGCTGTAAATGTAAATAATTATTTCACTTCCACGTGTGGGGTTCGAACCCACAACCAGTCGATTTTACCGTCACACTTTGTGCCCCTGCGCCACGACTGGCCATATGAAATGGTCATATGAAAATTAATATTATTAAAAATAAATTTGAAATCAAAGATAAAAAGCCACCACATATTATTGTATAATGCGCTTACGTTATTTGTCCTACTTAACGTTGATGTTATGAACACAAGGTTTACGACTTGCACAGATACTATATAAAATACAATTAGAGATAATCAGATTTTTATTTACAGCTTTACGCTGTATCCCTCATGTAGCAGCCTTTTGTTAAAGCATATCGATTAGAACCAAAAAGTAGGGCTATTCTTGGAATCCTGGAAGCATTTCAATTCTGCCGCTCACCACTCAATGCCTCCAGAATTCGGCAGAAAGTGGGGAACGGAGTGTCTTAACACTAGGTTCCCTGTGCCTACCCTGCTGTGTGCGAGATACAGCGTGAAGCTGATAATAATAAAAAAAAACTAATCTACCTCATTGATGATATGGCAAATAATTAGAAACAAAATCAACATAATATGTAGCAGGTGCAGTCTTCACCTTTTATACAAACAGTATTTTTTTAGAAATGGAATTTGATATACCCATTTTTTCTTATTGTTTCTTTCTTAACATATCATTTTGGTAAAATTACCAAATTTCATTCATGGTCATTTATTTTAGTTTTTATGCATCTTAATCCTTAAGTTGCTGCATTATTTTTAAAATTAGTTGTCAATAATTAAAAAAAATGTTTTTTAATAAAAAAAAATAAAGCTAGTCTTATATCGCTTTGTATATCGCTAAGCAATTTTTGGTGTGTTAGAATCAAAAAGTTAAAAGAACAGTGCAAGTATGGCCACTGATACATCCATCTCAAAGGCCGATAAAGCAGCTGTATCTCTCCTCTGGCGTTATACAGGATCGTGGGCGACGGTGATCACTTGCCATCAGGTGACCCGTACGATCGTTTGCCTTTTTTCATAAAAAAAAGGATTATTAATAGCGAACCTTTCATATTACCCTTTTGCTGAGAACTAGAATTCTTGTCTAAGATATTTTTAAACTAAATAATATTATGTAGGTATAACTTAAATCTAATGTACATTTTCTTTCATTCTAGGTCGCTATTGATGGCGTTACTGGACATCCGAAGTGATTGGTATTTGTATATTTGGCTAATATATCGTAAAATCTATTCAGCTGTTATATGGTTGGTCGGCAATCACTGC
>DWQW01005681.1:0-17414 GCA_018249695.1 Heliconius erato demophoon
CAGAATGTAGGTCCGGGATTGGCAAATAATTATGTTTGAAATTAAGATTTAGTAACAAGATTTAAATAAATAAATATTTATCGAACAGAAATAGGTTTAAATATTAAGCAACAAAAAAATTGCTTTATGGTTTTTCCGTCAGCATCAGAATGGGTAGCCAGAGAAATTCTAGTGTTAAGATTAAAGGTGCTCCGTTCTAGACTTTCCACCGACCTCAAGGTACGAGACCTTGAAGTGGCTTCGTCTACAGAGCGGGGAAGTGAAAATAAATTAATTATTATCTCCCGGGTGGGGATCGAATCCACGACTGTCGGGCTTACAGTCTTGTGTCAAATAGTTATATTATACTCGTCTGTCTATATTATAAGAATTAACTTTACTTAAATAAAGGGATCAGGTGGAAAGAAAAACGAATTATAACCGATTACATTGTAGTTACTTAAAAACCCAACTTAGAGCCCTAAGCAAAGACCCCATTAAACTTTAAAAACAATCTTTCAATATTTCCTAACAAATATTTTGACGACATGGATAAATAATGTAGTCAAAAATAAACTTCGAAGTAACCTTGACGGCTTCGAAGCTGCTACCTTCTAAGAAGTCGACTACAATGCAATACGTCTGTTGCAATAACTTAAATGGCATATTTTAATTGATGACTGTGCTTAACGGAATAGCTCTGTCTGGGGTTATCCACATATTGAGATATTATGATTTTGATGTTGACACTTTAGTTGAATGTTAGTTAGGTTTTGCAATTCAGTAAAGTAATAGGGAAAATACGTAAATTTTATCAAACAAAAGTATTTGAAATATTTATTTACATTGATATTTTCATTTCTTCGCTCTGGTGTCGAGGCAAAGGGCGGCGTTGAGTTCCGCCACTCAGCACGCAATGCCTCCAGAATTCGGTGGCAAGTGGGGAACGGAGTGTCTTAATACTAGGTTCCTTCTGTCTACCCTGCTGTGTGCGGGATACAGCGTGAAGCTGATTTAAGAAGAATTTCATGACATTATATTTCATAGCAATTCTAGAATACCGTAAAAAAAACAAAACGAACATATCTGTTGGTTTAACTGTCACAATCAATTTACTCCTAAATTACTCGACCAAAAAAATATTAAGATACAGTTAATTCAATTGTGTTAATTTTTTTATAAAATTTTATATTATATTCTAAGTAAATTAAATAATTCTTCTTATTATGATAATGACATAATACCTCAATATTGTATTTGGCTTCTATAGCATGTATAAGCCTATCATAATTGAGCTGAAGCTGAATAGATCGTCATGCGCCGGCGCTAGGGAAAGTGCTTATGTAACATGCAAATAAGTCAGTGTCAAGTATTTGGCGTTCGCTTAAAATTTGGCTTTTTGAAAAAAACAAAGCAACGTAGCTTCACGCTTTTTCCCGCAAATCAGGATAGGTAAAGAGAACCTAGTGTGTTATTATTTTCACTGCTTTCTACTTTTCTGGACTGCCTTTATGGATTTGAGTCATTGCGTATAGAGTCTGGAGCTCAACGCCATGGTTTGTCTCGCCAAAACGAAGAAAATAAAATAGTTCCCCCCCAGAGTGGATATCGAACCCACACCCATCGCAACACCATTGTTGAACATTTTATCACTCAACTTGCAATAACTATAACTTATTCTGCATATCTCGTTATAATTATGCTGCACGTTTACGTTCACGTTGATTTTGTTTTAGGCTTTTAACGTTAGAGTAACAAAGCAACACAGATATTTACTTTACGTTTTTCTTGCTTCATGCAGTATCCTGCATGTAGAGTAGACAGAAGGAACCTGGGAATCTAGTGTTAAGATACTTCGTTCCCTTTAAAAAAATTCCGTTCCCAACTTTCTGTCGAATTCTGGAGCCTTGTTATCAGGACAATTTATGTTGATTGCTATATAAGATTTGCGATGAATATTTATTATTCACTAGCTTTTACCTCGGTTTCGGTCATGTGGTTAAGTGGAAGTTACTATGACACACGGCAAATTCTAAGTACGGCAGGTAATTCTGATAACAGTTATAATGGGATTAATGGAGACATCGAAACGATCAACCTGATGTGATATACCTTCTCAATAAATGGACTACCCTAAAAAACATATTTTTAAATTCCAACCAATAGTTCCGAATAGTGCCTTTAACCAAACAAACAAAAAACTTTTGTGCTTAATATATTTTTTTTTTGAAAGAATCTATTCTATTATGATTATATAGAAAATAAATAGTAAGTTTCTTCTTAAAAAATATTTGAGAAGACTTGGTGTTTTGAGTCGTCCAATTAAACACGACATTTTGTCTTCTTACCAGAGTTAGTAAATTAAAATAATTAATTTTCTCGAGGGAGGAGTCGAACTCATAACCATCAGGCGCTCTACCGCTATGCCACGACTGAGAGACAAGATGTTAGTCAATCGGCGAATATACAAATTATATTTTGCTTTGAGAATATTTAGATACTTTTATTTGTTCACACTAACACAATTTCGGTGCGGATGTGGTTTACGTGTTTTTTAATGCTACTTCAAAAATAAAGCTTTAATTTCCGTAAATGTAAGATGATTTTCGGAATTATATTAATAGCGGACCTCAAACCCGCGCCTCCTGGGAACCGACCAGGAGGCGCGGGTTTGAGTCCCGCTACGTTCAAATTATTATACGTTTTCTAAATAAGTATTTGTGAATTAATTATTTTCATTCCTACGCATCTGGTAATAAGACAAAGCATGGTATTGTTGGGTTTCGCTAATCAACTCATAATGTTTGAGAGTGGTAAACGGAGTATTCTAACAATAAGTTCCCTCTGCCTCCTCTTATATGCGATACAGTGTAAAACATAAAAAGGTATATGGATAATTTATAAAATATAAAGAAAATATATATGATTATTAATAGTACAGTTAGAAAAAAATCAATTACATCTAAAAGAAGAAAATATATATAAAAAATCACTTACCTTCGAACCTAAAGCATGCAAAATAGAAATTAATATGTTAATAATAAATATACATATTATACTAATAGAATAAAATATCATAATATAAAAAGATGTGAGGAAGCAAGACATAATTAGAGAGCGTAGAAAGAAAATAATAAAATATAGAAATTTATTTACATTTGGCAATACCTTGTGACGTCATAAATCAGCATCTTAGATATCTGGAACAATCAAGAAAATTCTACTCCTAGCTATGTCTTGCCACACGACCACATCTGAGCTCTGTTAGTCAATTATTCTGCTGGTAAATACACCGTCACGTAATATTAAAAAAAAAACATTTAACTATCAAAGATCTAAAGAATGGCTAATGATAAGTAATTATTGTATAACACCTCAGCCATTTACTGGTCTTCCAAATTTAGATTATTATAAAAGAAAATTTTATCGATAACGAATTCGCGCCGTTTGTAACGACTAATTACGCAACGGTGTGATAATAATTCACTTACTTTCATCATTTAAAACTGGACCAAAATTGTGTCCTTCTATTGACGAATACTCTATGCTGTTCGAGTCTTGAACGCCAAGTATACCGGCTTTAGCTACTCTGTGGCAGCAGCCCTTAAGGATGCTTCCACACGATCCGTCCAAAAGACCACCATCCAACCAGCAGTAGAAAAAAAATTCACAAGTCCCACCTTGTGGGCACGATTTTTCATACTGTTCATATTTCTTAGTCTCAACTTCTATGTTAGAGGATTCAGCATCACTATCTAATACTCTGCCTTGTCGTTTATCTTTTGTACTCAGTGTTTGTACTTTATTTGCACTTGTCAGTTCTTTGATAATTTCATTGATTTTTTTTATCTGTGCGTCCGTTATCGGTTTGAACTCGGGCACAGACGAGTTCTCGTGGAACATTCTCTTTGTACTCTCAGTTTGTATAAACATTGGTTTTATATATTTCGGTTCGTTTCTTTTGTACGTTCTCAGTTTTTTGTATTCGTTGTATCGAGCTCGATGTAGGTCGTTGGCATCTGTTCGAATAAAAAAAGTTAATGAATTTTTACAAGAAATGTTAGAATTGAAGAAAGAGATGTGGTTTAAATTATAATGATATGTACAACGACGAATGATGTTAAAAAAGATTTCATTATTAGATGACACTTTTTTTTTTAAGATTTTTTAATTTTTTTGTGTACTTTGAAGCTAATAATGAAGTCTTTTAAATGAGAATTTGCTGTTGGATTTAATGCAAAATAAATAATAATTGTTTTGTTATTGAAATATATAACTTATTGCACAGAAAGAAAAAAATATATAAGCCTTCACCAAACACCACCATATGATAAAATATACATGAAAAAATTTATAGATAAATAAAATATGTTCGAAAGAAAAAAATAGTCTTGTTTTTAATCATTTTGGCAGTGAGCTAAGAACCAGATCAGAGTCGATTCCTCGAAAGCGTCGGCGTAAACACTAGCTCACCGCACGGGTACCGCCGCGCCGTTTGGCAGGGGATCTCTGAATTTCTCATATGCTTTGAAATAACTGCTTGCAAGCTTGCATAACAATTGTAATTTTTTTCGACGTTGTTACGCTCTATTTTAATACTTGATATTATTTTAAATACTCAAGGACTGATGTATCCCTAGTAGTACTAGTACGTCGAGTTAAGCGTAAAACTTTTGGAAAACGTGCTAGTCGAGGTACTGGCGTTTTGTGCGCGATTTACGTGTCATTTGCAAAACATGTGTTTGTTTGAAGACGTAATATATGAACTTCTAGTTTCTCACGATTGCACGAGTCAACTCACGCATAAGACGGTGCGTCGTCTGCACCAGCCCTTCGGGCAAAGGTTTCTAGGCTTTTTTGTCATAGACCACTTTCAAAACTTTGCTGGTTCCGGTGAATCTGCATTTATGGTAAAAATATCATATACCTAAAACTCGTCAAAATGTCAAAATTAAATCTAGCTTTGCAAGTCGTGACAAATTACGAACATATTTGTGAACCCTAATTTTTTGTTACAGCCACGGAATCCCAGGTTTCTACCTGGACTACTTCGGTAACTTAAGCCTTAGAGCTTAAATTTTCTTTAAGCATATGGAGAGGTAAGAAATGTTAAGTTTTTTTTTAATTCTAAATATATTTATATTTTATTTAATTCTGACCAATATAAAAAGAATAGAATAGAGAACAAAGAGATTCTCCACTAGTGTGAAGATATAAAAATATCTAATATATCAAGAAAATAACAAGCTAGCACTAAGTGGATTACACAATGATCGCCATTTTTCTCGAACTCAAAGTGGACCACACCGTTTGCAAAAAAAACTTTTTTTAAATTATAGTTGACTTAATGAAGATAAGTTATTTAAAATAAAAACATATTTATGGCTATATATTGTTAAAATTATTTTCAATTTCCTTCATGTGCCCCATAAAAAAACTACTAGGAGAAGCGTAAAAAAAAATTGTTTAAGACACTCTGTTCTTAGCTTTCCAAACAAATTTGAGACATTGTATTTGATTGATGGAACTCAACGCTGCACTTTGTGTCTTATCAGCAAGGGAACATGAAAATAATTTATTTCCTTTGAAAGAAATATTTTTTTGATTACTTGTTTTTCATAACATTCCACGCGTTCTGTCACGGTCATACACTAGCAGGCTACTACTAATACAATACCTACGTACTAAGGGCAGAATAATAAAATATTAATGTACATACAACAAGTGAAAAAATTTGCAAGATTACTTAAAATGGAGAATTATAACAGGAAGAAATTATTTTTGAATACCTATTCGATGATACCACTTGATATAAATCGAATTTTAATAATTGTCATGACTTTAGTGGCATTCATAAGATTAAGACGAATGGTTTGACGTTGCTCAGTCGAATAGTAAAAAGTTAGAGAAAAATATTATAAGATTTCACTATATTGATTTTATCAACGAAGATTGTTAAATAATTCATATATATGCCTAGAAAAACATATTAGATGTTATGAGTACGCTTAAGTTACATTACTTAGTGTAATATCTCTGACGTTTGATGAGAAACATCTTGACATTGGGTTACTTTCTATTTAGATCTTAGTAACTAAAAAAAAATTAAAACTATTTTTTTTTACATTTATTCAGTCCCGTTTTCCACTAACTATTGAATTTTCAAGACATTGGGCGTTGAGTGGCAGAAATAAACTCTTACCAGACCCAGGAAATGAAAATTTTTAATTTCCCCGATTTGGAATCGAACTCACAGCCGACACTGCGCCACCACGGCATCATTTATTAATATACTATACTATATTTATATACTATATTATAAGTAGACTTTTGATAATATATGTTTTTGCTAACCGTACCGTTTCACTTTCACGTACCAGCGCGTAATGTTATACAATTACACTATTATTTGTATTGTACTGAAATATCAGTTTTGTCATCGGCAGTTCAACGATTGTATATTAAATAACATATACGAGTATATGTACGTACATACATAGTTTGCTGGTAAAAGAAGAATTTCACTTGCCATTCCAGTGCAGCTGACCCGTGTCAATATTTTTTATACTTTTTATTTTTTCATAGCTTCACGCTATATCCCGCATATAGCAAGATAGTCAGAGGGAACCTAGGGTTCTATTTATGAATTTATTCTACCTAATTCTAATAATTATATAAAAATTTTGTTAAAATGTTAACATTTGTATTCTGTTGGTACAGAACTATAAGGCTATCAGGCATCATAATTTATGCCAATACTATAAAGCTAAAAAGTTTATCAGTTGAACGCTCTATTCTCCGGAACTGCTTCGGAATAATAAATTCTTTATGACAACCTATTTATCGAGAATGACTGTACTTGCAACCGGTAAAAGTTAGTTTCAATATATATTTTTAAAGATTTGCAAAATTCTATCGTACAAAAATATGTATGTTTGTGAGTTTATGAAAAGGAGATTGAGTAAGTTTTATAAAATATGAAATTATTACCATTTTAATTTTATAAATTTTACTTTAACTAACTTAAAATAGTTTAAGCAACTTCGATAGAATTTATAACACGGATAATTTTATTCTCTAGCACACCTCTTGTCCTGGTAAAATTTATTTCGTGTTGTTTTTATATATTGAGATATTTCTTTTTTTTTTATTTTAACCTACCTAGAAAACTTTCATTTTTTAACATTATAGTATTAGAATTTGAAACTTTGCATTAAAAAATCAATATTAAACATGCTTTTCTCCACTTAAAGTGAGTGACGTTTAAAACTCATAAATTTAATTTAATGAGTCCAGGAACTCTAAAAAGTTGACTCGCTAACTAATAGAATTACTTAACGGGAGTCAATGACATGTGAGAAAGGGATAGAAATGTGTAAAATTAAAGTGCACGAACGAGACAGACATATGTTTTTTAGTATCGTTGCGAGTCAGTGAAATTTGTTAAGAGGTAGTTTTCTTTATAAAATTAACATTATATGGAATTAAAAGGTATACTATATTTCTATATTAACATTATAAGTTTGTTTGGTTGAACGCGCTAATCTCAGGAACTACTGGTTTAATTATAAATAAAATATTTTTATTTCTACAAATATTTTAAAATATTTTTATTGGTTTCTCTATTTAACGAGGAAGGCGACAGTCTATATCACGATAATCGTTTTTTTGTACACCACCGTACGAGCGGGCAGAGTTACTGCTTTGACCACAGGGGTAGAGCCATGGATAAAAAAATGTTCAATTATATTAATCAAGGTAAGATTTTTGAGAAATAACATATTTAAATAATTATTATTGTGATAGAGAACCGAGTGTCTAAACACTAGTTTCGTTGCTCTGCTAAATGCGTAAGAAGTATTGTCACTCATATCAGAAATTATAAATTTTCTATTTTAGTATGTATAACTTCTTATTTTTTACTTTACTGTTTTTGCATTAAGTATGATTGAACTTGTATTAATTGGCCCTAAGCCTCTGTACACTCTAAGCTTATAAAGTAATTTCTGGTTGGAGACGGATACTAACGCCGCAATTTCTCCAGCTATCTGTACCGAAAACTAGCTTTTACTTGTTTTCACTGTGTGTTAAATTGAAATGATTAACGTGGTCTAATAAAGCCTAATAGTATTCCTGTACTATCTATCCTCCTGGACATCTTTCTCTGGACTATCCAAAAAAACCTCAATTCGAAACAGTTGTTCGTGAGATTAGCGCGTTTAACCAAACAAACTCTTCAGCTTTTCAATATTAGTATGGACATATACAATGTTTTTTTCTATCAGTACTTCCAGAACTTATCCGGTAAAGTTACAAAACAAAATTTACCACTTTCATAATATTATTACAATAGGATTTCGTCCTGAGATATAACCGATCATTATTAGATTTTCTTTTACTATAATTAACTCAGATCATCCTTGACCTGCATGCAGCTTGCATCCTTGAGTTGTATGCACCATGCAGTAGGCATAAACAGTAGAATAGCTGTCATTGGCTTATAAATTTTAGACATGTTATAAGCAGTAGATAGTAAAAATTTAAAAAAAAAATCATAAATTTAAATATTATATATCTCAAAAAACCAATTTACATAGTCAATATAAATAATAATAATTATTAGAATTGGCTAGTTTAAATAAAATATTTAAACTAGTAAATTCGATTGGTTTATATGTGGTTATAATAAAACGAAATTTAGACATTCTTGGGCAAAATGACGAGGAGCTCTTTGTATTAATATATATTATATCACTTCAAATACATTCTTTTTAATAAGATAACCTAGTGATACTTCATTATCCACTTTCAGTCTGAATCTAAAATCAAAATATGTTTCTGGATTCACCAACAACCTTCAATCAGATTTCCAAGAGAATCAAAGAGACTCCTACTTTCGGCGAACTAATCTTGAATTTTACTTTTTTTTTCAGCTTCACACTATATCGCTCATACAGCAGGGTAGGCAGCAGTATAGTGTTAAGACACTCAATTCTTCAATTTCCAACAAATTCTGGAGGCATTGTGTGTTGAATGGCGGAACTCAACGCCGCGCTTTGCCTCTACCAGAGCTAGAAAAATGAAAATATTAAATATTTAATTTCCTTGAGTTTACAGTCACACGCTTGTGCCCTTACACCACGACCGACTAAAGTCAGTCATTAATTAAATCAATAAAATCAACATATACCTGTGTAGCCTTAACAACTCCACATATATCTAATACCGTGTCACTTACCGCGGCGCTCGTAACGGGACACGAAAACATTGCTATAAATTTATACTCTTACGCAATCACGCAGTGCGCTAGTAGATAATATGTTATGTTTATGATAATTAGGTATTTCGTGTAGCATGATATTTATTGAGACAGTATCAGATGTGCCTCTACTGGAGTTTTAATTAGATTTGGGGTCCCATATAGGAAGAAATAAATATTGTTTTTAGGTAATAATAGCTGGAGGTTGGCCCGCCTTATTGAGTGCTGGCCATCCCGATCTTGGATTGCTCACAGCCATTCACTGTCAGTAACCTTTCTTATTTATTATATAAACTTACTTAATTCTTTAAATTATCTCATATCTGTCCATTGTGCTGAAGGGTGCAGGACCGGACAGGGACCAGGATTACGGTTTCCTAAATATGGTCTCCACTCTAACACGTATCGGTTTCATGGACCATCAGTACGTCTGGAGACATGGCTGGTCTAGTTTCACTTTAGGGTGTTGATTAATTTTATATCAACTTCATTTTAGGGAATAGTAAAATAGAAAACAATGGAGCGACTACCAGCATATGAATAATTATTTTACATAAAGGATAGAAAAGTATTTTGAAAACCGTATAAATTTTTTAACATAGCGGAACTCAAACCTACCCGCGTCTTTTTGTATGGGAGTATAAGCGGTTTTTATAATTTTAATAGCGGCGTAAGGAGTTTTTACAGATTTCGTACAATAATAAGCTACTTAAACTCGGAATCACTAGACTTAATAGAATGTTTGATAAAACTTTGAAGTCTCCAATAAGGTATAGTCAGTTCATTTTGCAAGAATCCAGGGCATCCGAGGCAGTTAAGATATCATTGGCGAACAGATTTTGATTTTCATATAATAATTGTGTCAACTGAAATACATATGTCTCCACAGATTACTGCAAAATGTACGAAACGTTGAGTTTCCAAAAACAATCAAATATATGCGATTAATCCAGTTAAAGAGTTATGTTTTCAACATTTTTTATTTATGAACCGATCAAAATAAAACAAACACAAAATATTAAAAGAAGTTTAGCAAAATACATTAGTGAAAGTGAAAATTGCATTTAAATTGGCTCTGAGATTAGCGTGTGCAGGCACAGACAAGCAGACAAATATTTTGAAAAATCGTTGCTTTAGGTGCTATACATTGATAAATGCCCCAAATAATAGCTTTTCTTATACATGCCCAATGTACAGACAGCAATCAGTCACATTTTTTTCATAAGTATAGATGTCAACTAAACCTATCTCTTCCTACTAATTCTATTCAACGCGAGTTGCATGTTCTTACATCGACGTTCTATTCCACGGAACCAATACCACAGATACAACGTTACCATCGTATACTTATAATTAAATATTAATGGCTTGTCGTATACGTATGTACGAACAGGCGTACTGGTAATTTACATAAATATACATATTATTAACTCGATGCCTCTATTTCCGATACATTATATACACATACGTAAATATATGTGTATAAACATATATATGTATATATTAGCTTTTTTATGATTGCGCTTACCTAATATCTTTTTTAATTTGTTATTAAAATTTTTTTTTTTTACCGCACATAGCACGTTAGGCAAAGGGAACATAGACTTAGGACATTCTGTTCTCCACTTTTCGCAAACTTTTTCGGGGTATTGCGTGTTGAGTGGCGAAATTCAATGCCGGGCTTTTTGTCTTGGCGTCAAAATATTCAGAAATATTTGATAATTAGAAACCAAACATAAAGATAACGACAGAGCTTTCAATAAAAACTGTATTTGAGTTTTGTTGCTATGTTTTACTTTTATTTTTTTTATTTGGAAGCTTCAGGGTGCATCTCGCATACAGCAGACTAAGCAGAGGGAACCTAGTATAGAATCACTCTGTTGCCCATGCATCGTCTGATTTTCAAGACATTCTCTTGAGGATCAGACCTCAAGACATTTTCTTGAGATCAGTTTTGAGGGGCGGACCTTAACGTCGCTTATCTTGTTAACAAAGCGAGAAAATCAATTATTTTTATTCCCCTACTGGGAACCGAACCCAACTGTCACGTTTAGACGCTAGGCCGCTGAGTCACGATACCATTGAGCATACCCTTGTAGTTAGTTCTATTTAATTAACTTATAAATTAATATGACACTTGTAAATCTAAATAATTACAGTTTGATGCGAGATCTGTCATTTAAATATCGTTAATCGTATAAATACTTATGAAAAATGTTTTCAGTTTCACCTATTCAATCTTTATACACTCTCGTAAAATCTAAATTGTAATAATACTTGTAGTATTTGTATGATTATATAATTTTATCTATCTTTTATAGTATAGGCATTGGGCTACTCAACGGGCGATGGCTCTAATTCGAGAAGATAGCAAGAAACTGAGAGCACCTGGTTAACGGAAAGCACTCTGACACTGGGAATATAGCTGAATAATAAAATATTTATTTATTTATTTATTACTCAGATAATATAACAAAAATGATAATCATGATATATAAAAATCTTATTACTTCTGAATTTATCATTACACAATAGTGTGACCTTTTGCTGTGATGTAACGTGCGCGTGCGCAACCGCTTGCATAACTAATATAACGCTTGGATGACCCCTGAGCTATCTTTGACATATAATTGATACATCTTCCGTATATTCTCTTACTAGTGTTTTATACGCAGTGATAACACTGTTTTTCTTAGGGAAACATCTATAAATATTAGTAACGAACCGTAGGATCAGTTTAGGTTTCGTCTGAAAACTTTGTGTAGGTCATCTACCAGGAAGTACCTTTTATCATTTCATCTAGAAAGATTTTGCGAATTGAGACAAAATCATTGTAATAAATGGCAAGACAAGATAATACATAGTTTGTTTTATGAAAGGATTTATAATACTATATTTGTATAACCATTGTAACATGAGAGATAAACACAAGCTACTAATACTCTATTATTGATTTCCACGTTAAACGTAATATATTTGCAGTAAATGGTTGAACTCGACGTCGTATTTTATTATAGCTTAGCCATAAAAATTGTCATTATTATAAACTCATTTCCTACTATTCGTATTAAATAAAGGTGACCGGAAACCGCTCCATGCAGGAAGCTCAGGACCCGTCGTCGTCCTTGGAGGAAACCTATGGTGCAGCAGTGGGCGTATGAAGGCTGGGATGATAGTGATTAATATTGAGAATGATATGATTGCATTCACGATTGCAGTTCAGAGACCACTAAATTTCCCCTTGACCGTTTTTTATTGTTGATATTTTTTTAAATAATGTTTTACATTCACAAATAGATAAGTCTATGACTTAAGTACGTACGTTAGTACTAAGTGTTCGATGTAACTCTGACTGCAGATACAGTGAGTTATATTGTAACGATCAACGTAATCTAACTAAAATTTTCGTCTTTCAGAAATATACTATCAAATACAAAAATATTTTTTCAATTAAATCTAGCAGTTCCTGAGATAAGCGCGTTTAAACAAACTCTTCAAACAATTACAATAATAAAATTCTTATATAATATGTAAAGAAAATCCAAATAACCAAATGTTTAAGGTAAAAACGCACAATATACAATAATTTCTACGTCTGAAGATCGTGGGAAGGTGAAAAGCGGAGTTTCACTGATGGCCCAGCAAAAACTGATTGTATCTGGGAACTAGCATTGTATAGCACGAAAGTTTTATTTGAATTATTTGACTAAATTTGTATTATTTTGAAAGTAGGTTATGAATTTGAGTCATACGGAACTAGTTTTGTAAGTTTTCTTCTTAATTATTTTTTGTTGGTAGTGTTGTATGTAAGACTTGGAGCTACAAAATTTGTTATTAAGACTTTTTAGTACTTATTTATACAGTTGACAATCTTTATATAAATCAGTACTATTACTCAATCTGAGGCTAGTCGTGACGCAGGGGCACAAAGTGTGACTGTAAACGCGACTGTTTGTGGGTTTGATTCCCACTCAAGGAGATGAAATATTTACCTAAATTTATATTTACATTTCTTCGCTCGGCGGAAAGTAGGAACGGAAAGTCTTAACATTAGGTTCCCTCTGCCTACCCTACTGCGTGCGGGATACAGCGTAAAGCTGATTTATTTTGTTTTATACATATTACATCTACATACTTTTTGATATACTCAAACAAATCCTATTTTAATTTATTATCTGATCTATATAAGATAGCCTGGAAGAGATTGTTCACCTAGTAATGTGGCCTATTGTGTTATTTTACATAAAAAAAATAATAATTAATTATAAACATTTTTTTAAAGCGTTAATAGGTGTAAAATAAACAGCATTTCACTTCTACGTTTTACTTTAATAGACATTTTGAATCATCATCGTTTCCAGTATAAGTCACAAATTACATCAAAATGGATACAGCAAAATGTCTTATATTTGTAACTTATCCATACAAAATATAAAATAGGTTCTATTATGAGCTACTTAACTAAAATGCGGCCATTAACTTTCTAGATACGCTTTCGGTTTACGTAACAATGTTCTTGTCAAAAACAGCTGATGTAACGGCCACGTAATGGATGAAGCCTCATTTTGTAGCGAAATGCTTTTAAAATTTTGTAAATATGGGTTGCTCTGATATTTTTTTAATGGTTTCTGTAATTTTGTGTTTTGTGTTGTATGAAATATTTGTTTTTAATGTGTGTGTGTTTTTTCTTGGTTGCTTGGTTTTCCAACTTCTTTGTTTACTTCTGTTTCTTTTGTTTTATTTACCAAATATTTTCCAATAAATATCATGACCCAGATAATTTAAAAATTATTTAAATAACGATACCCCCAACGAAATTGCAGGTATTCAAGAAATGTCAAAATATTTCCACGCAAAAAATTACTCAAGTCGAGAATCGAATTCGCTACTATAATTCATTATGCCCATGTTATCCAACACCTGTTTATGACTTACGACGATATTAGCACAGACTTTCTCTAAACATTACTATACATCCATCATTCTATTCAGTGGTTATTACTGAGTGCACTTTACTACCAATAGACTTTTACCGATTGTATGGAGAAATTGAAAACAAGGGTATTTTCCCTTACATGAACGCGAAAGGGATAAGTAGAGAGAACCTAGTGTACTCCGTTCTCTACGAACCGCCCAATTTTGAAACATTGCGTGTTGAGTGATGAAACTCCACGCCGCCGTTTGTTATACCAGATTAGTGAAATGAAAATAATTTAAATGTAGTTGTTTGTTTAAAGATTGAACCCGCAACCATCACCTTCCAGGGGTGCTTGACTTCTAGTAGTCACTTGGAAACGATCTTCATTCTGTCGATGTTCGATGTCGAGTTAACGTTTATTGTAGGAAATGAAAATCTTCACATAAATTGTCAATATAAAGATTTTTCTGGTCCAGAGTATATTTTTTAATATAAAAATATAAAAAAATCTCAATTTTTTTTCAACTTGCTTACTTCCTTGATGTGGCGATGCCCACAACCATTGCGTATATAGAGAGTCATGATCTAAGATCTCATGGTGCCTCAGTGGTTATAAAAATAGAAATATTGTTCAAATAATTCCGCCGAAATACAGTTCAAATAATCCCGCCGATTATATCGTTTTTTATATATTTTGTAAAAGTATTAGAACTGTAGTGAGGCCAGTAGTGGCGCAGGGGCACAAAGTGTGACTGTAAAACCGACTGGTTGTGGGTTCGATCCCCACTCGAGGAGATGAAATATTTACTTAAATTTATATTTCCATTTCTTCGCTCTGATTTCGAGGACGAGCGCAGCGTTGAATCCTGCCACTCAACACGCAATGCCTCCAAAATTCAGCAGAAAGTGGGAAACGGAGTGTCTTACTACTAGGTTCCCTCTGCCTACCCTGCAGTGTGTGGGATACAGCGTGAAGCTGATATTAGAATTTAAAAACCAAAACTATTCATAATACCAAACTATTAATATTTTTTTGTTCGATTTAATCAACGTGAAAGCTTCTGTAGGTTCAAAATGAACCATAAAATTAAAATATTGATAATAGTCTGACCATGACACCAAGATTATCAATGGTCTGTGTATTGACGCTTCCAGTTTGAATGTATATCCGGATGTCTAGCGCAACCATTTTTCAACTTAGTCGATTTTTTTGGTTGATATTTAATTAATATATTAAACTAAATTCACGTTAGTTAAGTAAAAGTAAACTTCACACTAATGCAATGATACTTTTTTAGCTTCACAGTTTTTAGGTGGGCAGATTTAATCTGAAACCGTACCGTAACCGTATATAAAAAATTAAATCAGCTCCACACTATATTCCACACCTACCTAGTGATAAGACTCTGTTCTCCCCTTTCCGCCTAATTTTTCAAAGCATTGCGTGTTGAGTGACGAGGTCTCGCCCTTATTAATAATATTAATAAAATAACTTATTCCCTCGATTGGGGATCGAACCTACAACCGTCATGTTACAGCCACACCCTTGCACCACGAAGATCTTGTACCGTATATGTGGTCAAAAATTTCCTTTTCTTAGAGGTTCATGTTATATTTGAAACATAGCAGGGTAGGCAGGGATGGAGAATTAAGTGTCAAGACACTTCATTTCCGCCTTCCGCCAGAATTTGACATCCTACTTCAGCCTACCGAAACTGAGAAATATACAACTTAAATATAGTTCCCCTGTGAATTGAACCCACAACCTTCACGATTACAATAAGACACTGTACTTTTCTATAGATTGTAGCTATGGCCTCAATTATGATTGTTTTATTGTTTATTTGTATTTCTTTGTTAATTTACTTAAATTAAAATCACTATTTTGTGTCGAAAGATGTGTGGAATATCCAATAGTAATTAAATTGTTCCCTTCATTTGGTTACACGCTACATTTTGTCACGCGAGTATGAAAAATGAGAGTTTAGTACCGACAAGCCACTTTTAACTCTATATTTATTTCATAAGGTTTATTTTATTTTAAATAATATTAATCAAAATTATTTAGACGGCCGCGAAAAAAAATTTTTCCCGTTTTAAAGGCATTTTTTCATTTTGTTTTCTAATATATAGGAAATAGTACTTTTTAGGTGATTTGACACTTTAAGTAAGCGTCGATTATATTTTATACTTTTTGCTAAAGTGGATGTTAGATAATTAATCAAATGTTTTATACACAGGACAGTGTTACGTCCTTAAAAATATAAAAAACATCTATATCTAATATGGTTTCATAATCAAATATTTAGAATCGTATAAAAATTTCAACGGGAGTTAATTCTTGGAAATTGTCTATACACTTGTCGCCAAATAAGTTTTTATCGACCCACTTACACGCGTCTTACAAATTAATTTTGTTATTAGCATCGATGTAGAGAAATAATTTAATTTAAAAATATCCAAGCCTTATAGTTATTTTTGTGTACGAATGAAAAAACAGTATTTATTATAAATGAAAAAACAGTATCAATTCTGTGTTTATCCGTGCACAACTTGCATCGTCTAACGCACATGATTGCTACCTATAGGTTCAAATCCAACACGCGACGCCTGTTTTTTCTGTTAACGCAATTACATATATATTTAGACCTGAACAAGCGAAATTTTAAATATAACTTAGAATTCGCTTTTCGATATTTTAGCTTTTTGCTTTAACTATAATAAGTATGAATAATCTATTTATTGATATTAATGAATTTGGGCAATAATGTTCTATGGTTTTGTTTTAAGCTCCATTTCTTTTCTTTTCTTAAGTACATATTATGTATGTTAAAAATTTTGGATATAGATATGACTATAGGGGTTCTTTTTGAACCAATGGTCAACGTGCGTTGTTCAATATATAATACCATCTGAGTCACGACACGTGCTCTCATTTTTGTTGACAGTAACTAAATATTAAATGTAAATCATAAAAATACAGAAAATCTGATATCCACATTAAAACGTGTAAGGGTGTTTTAGGTATTAATTTATTGTATTGTTCATATAAATGATAAAATCTTTTAAAGAAATATAAGGAAAAATGAGCATGTATGTAAATGGCTTGCTTAATTTCACGAAGAAACGGTAAAAATATACGTTTCTTTATTCCATATCTTTAGAGACTCTCACTATAATATCTATTGCGGAAGACAAATAATGACGCACGGTACACTTTCTTACAAGTCCGTTCTTTCGCAACCCTGTCGAAAGTCT